>JANTPZ010124566.1:0-17674 GCA_025593235.1 Vachellia pachyceras | reverse complement strand
GTTGGTATATGCTAGTTAAGGAACTCCAATTGCATGATTAAACAAGGTTAAGGAAGAAGTAGAAGTTAGGATTTCATTTGGAAAAGTTTGGAGATTGAAAACTTAATGAAATGCTGAAGTCAAGTCAACCAAACCCCTAACTTTAGGCTGACGAGAAACAGAGCAAATGAACTCCAAATGGAATGAAATTTTACAAAAATAGTTTGTATTGCGAGCTTTTTATCAAGCCAAAGAACACTAAATTTGGAGTTTTGTACAGAAAGTTATTAAGTTCCTAAGTTTAAAGAAAATCACTGAAAAACCTGGGAAAAATAGAAAAATGACCAAGTGTACAGTACATGTTTACGAATTAAACTATATCATTTGGGCAAGTAAATGACTCAAGGAGTATTTTTTCCTTGTAAAGGAACTTACAAGATTCAAATAGAAATTGGAAGCACTCAATTTTGATTTTTCTACAATTAGTTATGAATTTTCAAAGTTGGTCCTAAAACCAGTGAATAGTAACTTTCAAAAACTTGAAAGTTTTTGAATTGAAACTTTTGGACACTTTGATCATAATGAGGCTTCCTTTTGGTTCTAATTCATTTTGTAATGAAGCTAAGGGGTCAGTTAAGGAGTGTCACACTGCCTCTAGAGAGAGAGGTGGAGTTTGCTGTTGATCTAGTACCAGGAATGAAATTGATTTCTAAGACTCCATATAGAATGTTTCAAATTGAGAGGAAAGAGATAAAGAGCATATAGAAGAGCTATTAGAGAAGGGGATTGTTAGACCCAATGTTTCACCCTGGGAAGCCCCAATTTTCTTTGTGAAAAGAAAGACCAGAGTTTTAGATTGATCTCAGATCAGGCTATCACTAGCTCCTAGTTAGAGCTAATGATATTTTTAAGATGGTTTCCCGTACAAGATACGAACATTATGAGTTTATAAGAATGCCATATGGTTTAATGAGCGCTCCTGCATTTTTCATGAACTATATGAATAATGTATTTTGACAATACCTGGACCAATTTGTTGTAGCCATATAAATAATGCTATAGAGCACTCTAGATGTTTAAAGGAATATAAAAAGGGGCATCCGAGAATTTTATTAATTGTTTAGAAAGAAAAATCTTTGTATGCTAAGCTCAGTAAAGTTCTAGTTATTAAAGGTGAAATTCCTAGGATAGGTGATCACTCAGGAAGGGGTCACAGTGGACTACGCTGAATAAAGGCGGAACGGAGATAAGATCTGCCAATAATCGAAGTCGAGAGTTTTCTGGGCCTAGTAAATTATTATGGTTTATACAAAACTTCTCTCAGATTGCCTTGCTGCTAACTAAGCTCACTAGAAAGAACTAGTCTATTTCCGTGAAATGATAAGGATGTCTATATGCATAATCTAGAGCCGGCAGCGATAGTTTATACTTTAAAGATATGAAGGCACTAGTTATATAGAGCAACCATCAAGCAGTATTATAAACATAAGAATCTCAAGTATTTAGAAGATTGGAAAGAGCTTAACTGTGACAGTGACATTGAACAGAACTGCTCAAGAACTACGACTACTAAATAAGTATCATCTAAGCAAAGTAAATGTTTACCGATGTTTTAAAGCAGAAAGACAGCACAGGTGGCTATGATGATAATAAAAGAGTGAAAGCTGATATAGAACTTCAGAGATTGGGGTATATGGAGTTATTTACAAATATGGAAACACTCAGATTCTCAGTAATATAGAGGATGAGACCAAAGAAGCTCTGAAAGAGGATCAGCTTGCTCCGAGTATAGAGACTCACATGAGTCGAGGAGAAGCTAAAGAAATCAACGAAACCTCTGAAGAAATAATCATGTTTGAAAATAGATGTTATATTCCTCCAAGGCCTGTTGTGAGGCAGAGGATACTAGATGAAACTGAGTTTTTCCTCTAGAAAGGAGATAGAGGAGATGATCAAGGAAAGAATTTCTGATAGTCCAGTAATATTTAAGGTTATTAGATATCCTAAGCGATTAGTAAGCTAGGTTATGATAGCATACTGGGCAAAGTACATGTTATCAGAGATAAAGTCATAGATATTAGAACCATTCAGAAGATCAAAGAGTTATAGAAGCAAAGAGACAGGATAGGTATAGTAATGAAATCCTGTCTAGTAATTTTAATGCCATAGGTAAATACAGGTATACAGTAAGAATAGTTGAAGTACAGTTATGATACAAAAGTGCTGTTTTGGACTATAATTTATGATAGCTACGTATGAGAATGAGTTAACCAGACATTGAATAAGTTGTGGTTAATTTTCTAAAGAAATTAGAAAGTAGACAGTACCGAAAGTACTAGAGCTGCTGAAAGGCTTTATGATTATTATGAGTTAGCCAGATAGATTGTGTTAGACACAATAGTCACAGCAGCAGCAGTTTCAGTAACCACAATAGACTTCCTAACTTAAGTCAGCCCAAGTTTAATAGTAATAAAAGCATAGTACTAGTAGCGGAGTTTAAAGATACTTCGTAATGAATTATCTCTAGTATATAGGCTTAAATTCTTATATGATGAAAGATTCCTACAAGAATAAATTGTAAAGTTGAAATGACCATGGATGAATTGGTCAAGGAATCTTAAGAGCTACTAAAGGGAAAGTCAAGTAGCCCATCATAAGGATGCAGATGATGAGAAATAGATGAAGAAGTGATATGACACACCCGAGAATAGTAAAGGCAAATCATGTAGAACTCAAAGATGCCTTAAGCAATGAGACTTGAACTAGCAATATTTCATTATGTTTTTAGGCATCGCAGAAGGGTGTAATTCTCAGGCCAAGTATGTAAATGAGAAATGAAGGTCTCAACAGTAAATGCCACTGCTATAAAAGTAAGAAAGTTAAGAAAGGTTCCCTAATTGGAACAAGGTACGTTGTGTTATGATGAACAGAGGAAGTACCCAACAGAAAGCATACAAGAGAATGTGTTAGCCAAAAAGTATCTCTCTAGAGTTTGGGATGGTGATTTTCCTATGCCATCGCCACAGTTAGGAGAAACACCACAGTCAGGCATATGATGATTAAAGTCATCGTAGTTAGGCGAGCCACTTCCTGATAGACAGGAAGAAAGGTAAATCCTTGATAGACAAGGATATATGGGACTAATTGCCCTAGCACAAGGCAAGCTACTTCCTGATAGACAGGAATACATAGGACTCCAATGGGAAACCATTATGAGCTTCTCATGTTGTCCCACAAGAGAAAGAAAGCAATAAAAGTTAGGCATATGGAATAAGCCATTCCCAATATGAAAAGAGAGAAAGTAAGTTAATAGCAGTCAAGGGATGAATCCCTTGAATAGCTGGGTACTAGATAAATCAGTAAGATGAACAGCATGCAAGTCCTCTCTCTGTAACATCATGGTAATGATCAGAAAAGAAGTAGTGCAAAAGGAAAAGAGGAATGAGCGAAGCTTAAGAAGACATGTCGGCTTCTATGATTAATCTTGGGGAATTATCATACTAGCTACCATTGAGGATAGATGATTCAACATTAGCTTATGCTCAATGGTCTAAAAGTTCCAAGGAGTAAAGTGGCTCTAGTATTAGAAGTTCCAGAGATAAGAAGAGGCGATATGCCTCCAGAAGAGCAATAGAGCTCTTAAGGTCTGCAATCCCAGTTAAAGCGAATAGAGAGCCTTTATGGCTCAAAGTCATAAGTGTTATGCTGCTTTTTGGGACAAAAGAATGAAATGACCACGGGCTGGGATTAAGATATGAAGGCGTCCTCACGATGGTTAGCTAGTAAAGAGAGAGTACCCTTGATTATTTCTATAGATAGCTGACTATCAATTAAGATGAGCCCATTTCCAATTCCCCAAGCAAGAAAGTAAAGAAAAGAAAGAGCAAACTGTAAGTCCTGAATGAGTGACAATCATGCTGATTAAAGAGAAAGATAAATTGAGAATTGAAGGATATTGTAAAGCTTCACAGATTAAAGCTTAAAGCCTCAAGTATAGATTATGATTAATTGATTATGAGGCTAGCTAAATAAGGTGAGATTTAGAAAGTAAAGTAAAAGTTTTTCTGAACTATGAAAGCACAGAAGAACCAATAGAAGTGAAAAATCTTAAAAGTTCCCTATTGTAGTGCTGAAGTTCAGAAAGGAATGTTATAACTCTACAAAACCTGTTACGAGGCTATAGGTATAAGTTAAGAAAGAAAGACAGAGAACCTTAGATATTACACGAACTCACCAAGTAATGACACAGGAAAGTTACAAATAATAAAAGTCAGCAAAAAATGAGGTTGACCAGATAAAATGACTATTGAAATTTAGGCAATAAGAAAAATTGCCTCAGAATTTTATTTTTCAAAAGTAATAGTCCAATAGTGAAAATTAAAAAGCTCTAGTAAAGAGAGAAGTTGGCATGATTCTGAGACAGTCATAAAACGTCTTAGAATATAAAATTGAAAAGATGTTACAAGTGAGTAATTAATTCATGCCAATAAGAAAAGATAACTGATAAAGTTAAGATTGAAGATCAAATATCCTTAAGGATATCTCCAATAATGAAGATTATGTCGGTCTTCAAGGCTAAATAAGCCTAGCCAAGGAGATGTATAAAATGTTTAAAGGTGAAAGGATAGTTATTGATTGATTTTACCCCCAAGCCTGAGTCATAATGCCATAAATTTTCTAATTCTTATATGAAAGGAAAGATCCTATAACAGATAATTATAAAAGTATTCTGGCAAGGACTTGCGCCAGAGAAAGTATGTAGGAAAACAGAAGTAAAGATGACTTAGATGTGTAAATTTTGAGGATGAAATTTATTTTTAAGGGGGGAGAAATGTAATATCCACCCTTTTCCGTAAACTAGCATAGAGGCCAAATCGTTAGTTAGGAGATAAGACAAGGCCCAGAAATAAAAGTACAAAAAGAAGAGATGTCAATGGGCCAAAAAGGCTCTGGTCAATTTAGTCCTAAGGATTTGAGATTTCTAAGAATGTAAGCCAGAGACATAAATGTTATTAAGTATAAAGACCAAGGGAAATATGGTCATTAGATAAAAAGGGCTAAACTAGTAATCAAAAGGCAAGTTAGAGTCCATGGATAGAAAGTACGGAAAAAGTTGACGCTGTTGGGCCGTAAGTCGTAAAATCAGATTTGGCCTGGTGGATGAAAGTTGGTAAGAACTTTAAAGTTAAGCGTGCTGCCCTGGAGCAATCTCAGAAAGGGTGACCTCATGGGAAGTGCCCAAGGGGTCAAAAACAAAAGATCAAGGGCCACCAAGTCATTGGCAAAATGGGAATTTATGAAAAGATAGAATATAAAAGGGCATTTTGGTTATTAAAAGAAAGTGTAAGGGCATTTTGGTCATTTGACAAAGTCAAAGTCAAAGAGAAAGTCAAAACTAATGGATTTGAAATATACTGCTGAGGTTTGAAATGGATTTGAAAGGAGGAGGATTTTGAAATTGACAAGAGCATTTTAAAATGGATAAATTTGCAAAAATCTCGTACTCTTGATAGAAACTAGAGATGTTAAAACATGCTTGAAATATAAGGAAGGAGGGTTTAGAAATGCTCATTTGGAGTTAACAATTTGATGATTGATCTTTGAGGTCCATTGCTATCATCTCTTGTTGTTTCCATCATGCTTGTGCTATCTATGCACCTCTGATGTCATTTCCAAGATTCTTCCATCATTCTTCCATGTTGGCATAGATGATGTTGCTTTGAAGTTCCTTCAAAGCATCATTGTTCCCAATAAATCTTATGAGCAAGCATCAACAATATGAATCCGATGGATAGCTTCCGATTCTCCTATCATAATATCAAACTCATTCTTTCAAGGAGATTGGTTAGCACAAACAAGTATGAGATATTCCTTTCAACAAAGAGGTGTCCAAATAATGAGCATGAAATGAAATACATCATCAAAACTAATATTTTGAAAGAATGTAAATCTTTTGAAATATAAAACACAAGTGAATGAAAAGCTCCCCCTTAATAAATGCATGGGTTTAAAAACAACCATGAAAAAACATAATTGTGACTTTTCCCAAATTTGAAACAACTTTTATGAGTTAAAATAATTTGTGGAACTTTTGAGCAGAAGCCAAAAATGAGTTTTGATCAAACTGGAGGAGTTTTGAGAAAACAAAACTGATTTGATGAAATTTTAAAAACTTAGAAAATCATTTTTAGAGACAACAAATGTTGTGCAACATCAGTGAAAATAAATGAATGGTCTGTGATCAAATAATTTTGTCCAAAATGTCATTCAAGTGCAAAGAAAATTCAATGACATTAGTACTTTCAAGAGCGTCACTTGAATGATTTCCTTCTGTTCCATCGACAATTCAGAGCACCCTGCAGCAACTTAAATTCTGATATCTAACGAGGTTAAACACATTTCTTATGATCTTATATAATCACATCATATGATATTTGAACAAGGAGCAAAGATCATAAGGCATTTACCCAGAATAGTTGAATTCAAAATTATTGATTCACAATGAGTAACGATTAGATGATATAAAAAATGATGTTTTGCAAAATTCAATGGCAAGTTGTAAAAGAGTTTTAACTAGAAAAGGTGCCATTTGATGTTTTTCTAATGCAATGCCCAGAGGAAAAAGAACTTATGCTTTGTGTGATTAAATCAATTTTAGGGAGCATAAGAACCATTTGAAAAGCAAGTTTCCTCAACCCAGAAAGTTTATGCACATAAATCTGATATGAGAAATTGACACAATCAACATTTAAAGAGTTGATGATTCATGAATGTTTTCCAGGAATGATAATGTCATGTTTTTCAAAATCTCATATGTTCTTTCAAATCATAATGGATAGACAAAGTTGAGGTTTTGAAAGAATTTGAAACTTATTTTCCTAAAATGTGAATTTATGCTGAAGATGATGGAAGTCATCAATCAAAAATTGTACCAGCAATGCTTCACTTTAAAAACTCATGAAGATATCATGTTAAACATTGATATTCATATGGTGGAGAATTTTCCCAAGAGCAAAAGTCATATAATTGATATATTGGCCAAAACGATCTAATCAAGATAAATGTAAGCACCATGACTTTGCTAATGATATTAGCATTAGGAACGTTCAAGTTAAGGTTGTAAGCACCATGACTTTGCTAATGATATTAGCATTAGGAACGTTAAAGTTAAGGTCTTGAGTGAAATGCTCATACTGCTCAGAAAAGATGATCAATTGTTAATGTATATGAGCATATTTAAGGCACAGACTCATTAACCAAATGACTTGAGTTCACATAATCACATAAGGCTCAAATGCATTGAACATTCTCTTAGAAAACACATTGTGAGTCACAGGGAAAAAATTCAATCGAATTGAAGCATTTCTGACACTGCTGACTTCCAAGTTTGAAAAACTGAGACTTGATAGAAGTCGAATTTGAAATAAAATCTTGGATAGAAATTTTGTGTTACCATATATGCTCTTCCTTGTTGTGATTTGCTTGATTTTGGTTGATCAATGTCGGTTTCCTTCCTTAGCACATTCAGCACCAAAGGTCAAACTTCAACTTCAACAGGATGTATGTAGTCATAGCCTTGAGAAGTCTTTTCTCATCCTGCACAATCATATCAACCCTTTTCTTCCTTTGATATTCAACTTCTCATGAGTCCACACTATGTTAGCAGCAATGACCTTAAAGCTCTCATATGATTAATTCATACAACTTTTGAGCAAAGAGATCATTTAAATTGGCAAGAAATAAATATAATCTAACTTGAAAAAGTTAACTTATGCTTTCTAAAATATAAATCATAAATTCTTTTGAAAGCATAAGGTTCTTTTGAAAGCAATTTTATTAGGCCAACTTTAAGAAATGACAAAGCATTAATAGAGAAAAGTTAGCCTTGTTTGATAATGGAATATGAAAGTTTATTCAAACTATGAATATTCTTTTAAATCATGATCATGCAATATGAAATTGAAATCTTATTTTTGAAAGCATGAAAAATACATTGAATAAGTTTGAAATATCAGAATGCTTCAGGTTTTGAGTACAATTACGATGATAAGATGAAGGTTTTTCCAAAAAGAACAAGTCATAATGACTTTGTCTTTGACCAAGATATCTTGACTCATTGAATTTGATTTTGAAAGAATTCATGTAACAAAATGAGTGCAAGAATTTATGAATGATAAAGCACAGGTTCATGGGTCCAAATAACTAACATGAAAGCACTTCTAGGATATTCCACAAAATGATCAATGCATTAGCATACTAGATATTCCTTTACATCCTGTCAGGATTAAAAGGAGTTTGCAATGAAATCTAGAATCTTATATACTAGAATTCGATATAATTAAATATGTGGATACCTAAATTTGAATACAAAAGCAAATATGATGATACAACATATGTGGATCTGGATCATATAAGTGGTTTGCTAGGATAGGATGTAAAGGAATATCTGGAATACTATAACTATCTAGAATATGGTTAGAATATCTAGAATACCAGATTAATGCAACTCTAGCTTTCAGCTTTATGTTGTGATGACTCGAGTTACAGCTCTTTTAGAACTCGAGTTGCATGCCTAAAAATCTATTTTCTAGAAATCTTATGTGCTAGAACTCGAGTTGCAGTCTTGGAGAACTCAAGTTTCCCTAAACTTTCAAGGACAACTCAAGTTTCCCTAAACTTTCAAGGACAACTCGAGTTTCTCACTTCAAGTTGTAACAACTTGAGTTCCAGGTTTATTAAACTCGAGTCTCATGACCTTGAACTATTGATGAAGCTTTTTAGTATATTAGAACTCAAGTTGCAAAAGCATATAACTCAAGTTGCATAACTTGTTTACAAAAGAACTTTCAACATAAACTCGAGTTATAGCATTCAAGTTTCAGCCACTTGAGTTACTCACTTCTTAGAACTCAAGTTGCACAACATGATTTCTTAACTTGCAGTCTGAACTCAAGTTATCCAAATAAAAGTTTTTGAGCTACATTATGAAACTTTCATTTTGAACTCGAGTTTCCAAATTAAAGTTTCTTCAACTCGAGTCGGGCATTTTTGAAAACTTGAAGTTTTATAACATGACATTTCAGATAATGTTGTGACTCAAGTTGTGGGAATGCATGACTCGAGTTCTTCCTCATATCTGAAATGCGGATACCAAAATTTGAATATAAAAGTAAATCTGATGATACAACATATGTGGATCCGGATCATATAAGTGGTTTGATAGGATAGGATGTAAAGGAATATCTGGAATACTATAACAATCTGATTTCATTGCAAATTGTTATCTCCTTCATAGAAATGAAGGTGATATAATTTTCAAAAGTTGGTGGTCGAATTTAACGTCTTATCACTGCCCTTTCCTTATTGTATCTACCATAACTTTCTTTATATAACATATTTTGGACTGATTCTTGTTTAATATGAAAGTATACATGCAGGGCTTTCCATTGATATATTATTTGCATGATTTGGAGTTGAATTGAGAGAGCTATGGGCGTTGCAAGTTGAGCCATGTGCTAAAAAGTGGACCTGACTTTGCAAGCTGAAGTCATGAAGTAAAACTCGAGTTTCAACTTCACATAACTCAATTTTTGTGCTTTTTGAACACTTTGAAAGACCTTGCTGCATCAGAACTCGAGTTCCAAAAATTCACAACTCGAGTTCCACAACTGTTTTTACAAAAACTGTCAATATAAACTCGAGTTATAGCATTAAAGTTTCAACAACTCGAGTTACACACTTTTTAAAACTCAAGTTTCACAACATGATTTCATAACTTGCATTCTGAACTCGAGTTTCCAAATAAAAGTTTTAAAACTACATTATGAAACTTTCATAAACTCGAGTTTCCAAATTCAAGTTTTCTAAACTCGAGTCAGGCATTTTGAAAACTTGAAGTTTCATTACATAACTTTTCAAACTGCTGTGAACTCATGAAATAGAACTTGAGTCATAAGATATTGAAAACTTGAGTTCCTTATTTTCTGACAAAGCTTCTGACACAGCTAGCCTATCATCTACCAAAGCTTTCCATTATCATGCCTAGACATTTTGAATTTCACCTGCTCCCATAAATGCTTTATGCTTTTGTTGAGTAACAAGAGGTAGGTTCGATAAATTCCTCTCCAGCGTGGACTCTCAACGGAAAAACATACAGATGTTGGACATACAACCTGCAATGTTACAGACAAGACCACGAAAGCAGGAGTTGTGAGTAACGGATACAAGTCTCACTCTAACAGCTATTCAAACTTTGAGCAATGGCTAGCAAATGAAGCCTGGACTATAAATCAAAAGCATTCAAGGCTTACATAGAGATGGAGAATATGGAGTCAAAAAACGTAAAATAGAGCGCATATTCAGGACTCTGATATTTTGTTCTTCGAAGAGCTTCAATGTTTATTTATCCACTCTTTGAGAGAGTAGTTTATTGATTCATCCAAACTCGTATTTTCATGAAAAACTCAAGATTGGGATCTTGAGATTGTGGGTTGAGTTTGAGTTGAGAAAACGAGCATGTTGGTCTCTATGCAATCTGTGAGGAGGAGTGATTGTAAAGGTTTCTCAAGTACCTGTGTTGCAAACTTGAGTAGGTTCATAATGCCTGGAAACATTTATGGGGTTTTCCAAGTACCCACCGTAACAAACTTGAAAAGGGATTCACAAGTGTCTGTGTTGACATTATGATTGTAATGGTTTTCCAAGTACCTAGTTAAACTTGGATGGTATAGTGGATTGAAAATCTCAGAGGTGCTCTGGGGACTGGATGTAGGTTAGAGAGGGTCGAACCAGGATAAATCATTGTGTGCTTTCTGTTCTTTCATCTTCATTGACATGTATTGTTTTTCACGAATGCAATCTATTTGCAACCTCCAACTTTTTGATTAACTCATGATTTGAATTTTGTGATCAACTGAGTTTCAAAAAGAAAAGTTTTACGATACCCAATTCACCCCCACTTCGGTGACAACCAGTCTAACAGTGATGCAAATGCAATCGACTTTTTAAATCAAACTATGCTATTACCTAAACTAATTACAAAAGAAAACTTGTTTTTGGTATTTTCTAGGAAAGAGAGAGTAAACCAGTTTGAAAGTGAAAAGGATATGATATGGTGGTTTCCTCTTGAAAACAAGTTATGCCATCAAAGTTTGCAAAGTATTAGGGAAAGCATCGACTTTTGCACTAAGTTTTGCAATTAAAAATCCCAACAACTCACTGGGTCAGAAATCTCATGAAAGGAACTCCATTCCATGAAATCCTCTAAGACCACTTAGTGTGTGTACAGAAACCGCAAAGTGACAAAATCAACTCCATACATTGTTGACTCTAAAACCAAGCACAACTAGGATAATAGAAGAGAACAACAAGATTTCATTGAATAAGCAAAATGAACTCCATTCTACTTTATCAATCACAAAACAACTCAATACACAATAATCAAAAAATAAGATTTCATTGAATATGATATGACACATATTGCTCTTTCAAGACCCTTAAAGCTTTGTAACTTGTTCTTTTGATTTTGAAAGCTTTCCACATGCTTTTCTTCCTTTAACCCTACACAAAATTGCCTTCTAAAGCCATTAGAAGCTTCAAAATAATCAAAATCGCACTCCTATTATTTTTCTTGGCTGCCAAAAAACAAAGAAAGAAGGAAAAATGGAATTTTTTTAAACTTTTTTCATGAAGGCTTGTGTATTCTTGTATCTTCATACTCCCAAACCATTTTCCACTTAAAATTAAATCTTCCCATCAACCAAAAGTGGTGTCACATCCCCTCTTTACCTTAGGGTTTCACAAAAATTTCTACAATAACCAACAACAACAATCAAACTATCTTTACTACTCAAGAAAGAACTTGCAACAATTTACTACCTCAAAAGCCTTCTCTTTTTCATTTTCATATCTTGAAACCCTAACTTTTCATCTTCAAAAAGAGGGCTTTGATCAAGAAAATCATCCAATAAAAAGGTAGTAGAAGTTTCAAGGAGTAGGAAAATGTAAAGAGTTGGTTGCTTGGATAGTTACCTTGATATTGTGTGAGCTCTCTTCTTCCTCTTCCTTGGGAGCAAGATGACAAAATTTCAGATTTGAGAGGGGAGAGGAGTGATCAGCCAAATGAGAAGAGAGAGGGAGGAAATGACTTATGTAAAAAGCTTCTTGAAAATTGAGTGGTGGAGATTGAAACTTGGGGACCAAGTTTTGGTTTCTATGGTTGTTATTATGGCACTTGTCAAGCTCTTGTTTGCTTGTTGAAAAAGTGATTTTTGGCTTGCCCTCCAAGACTTGGTTGGGCTGACGGTTCCCTGACTATCTGGTTACTTGATCCGGTGGCACGCATTTCCGTTAAGTAACCTTTATCCGGGTACCTTCCTTTTTACTTTTCCAAAGACTTTCTCTCTCACGTGGCACCATTCCCTAGTCTTCCTTGCCTATGTGCATCATCCCTTCCTCAAAATACCCTTGGCTCTCTTCGTAAATCGTCAGAATTCCTCGATTTGCGTGCAACACCTTAAAACGAGCTTCCGATGGCCAATTTGGCTTAAGGACATGGAAAAATTCTATATTTTTCCTTGATTCTCAAGCTCTTTTCCGTTGCTCAAATTTCTTCTTAGATTTTCCGTAATTAATTTTCTAAGAAAATACTTTCTCAGCTTTTTGGGCACTATTGTTCTCCATACAATGAAACTGTCCGCACCGGATTCCTGGTAATAATTTTATTAATTACTTTATGACCCAACTAAACTTTTCTTAGTTCCGGTCTCCGGCATTTGAGGACTCCTGCTACCTCAAATAATTATTTCTTGGTCGTCCTTAACTCTGAAATCCTTTATTTACCACTTATTTACGAAAATGCCACTATCTTTTCTACTTTTGCCATAATTTTCAAAATGTCATCACTTTTTCTACTCTTTCTTATTTCCAACCTTGCTGTTGGTTGACTTTGAAATTTTTTGTCAACTTTGACTTTTTGTGACTTTTGACCAAATTACCAAAATGACTTTATTATTTGATGACATTTCATGTCCTAGGCCTTTTTAATCAAATTAACCATTTTGCCAAATGCCAATTTTACCCTTGGGTCATTCTTACTTAAAATCCTTAAGATTAGGGACTTAGTCAATCATGATCTTTCTTGTCTAGAGGCGTTTTCCTTTCAATATTTCCATATCCATGGGCATTAATCATCACATAGTTACCGGCATAGCCTCCAATTCCTCTCACTAGAATATACAGATATTACAAGTTTCATAATTTAAATGGCTACAACCATACAACATACATGGCAATTAACACATACATATAATCAATGCAAAGTAGATGCCAAAGTTAAGAGTATTGCTACCTTGTCCTCTTAATTCCCCTTGAACTTGAAGCTCCCTTGTTAATATTTTCCAACAATCACTTTGGTATTTAAACTTCGTAAACATTACACAAGAACATAATCATCAAGCTCAAATCATCATCAACACAAAAGAATTCTACATAAGGAAGCACTCCCAGTAGAAGAAGAGGATCCAGAAAGGGAAGAGTGTGACACCTCTTACTTAACCCTCTTAGATTCCATTATGATGAGTTGGAACCAAATTATGGCCTCAAGTAACTCAAATTGTTAAAAGGGACTAACTTGAAAACTTTGATTTTTAAGATTTTTAATTAGCCATTTTTCTCTCCCCCCTTCTTCATTTGGCTGCCATTCCCTTATCCTTCCAAGCTGAAAATTTCGTTCTCCACAAGCTCAAGAAGAAAGAAGACAAGTTTGCCATATTCAAGGTAAGGGATTTCTAAGAGCAAAACATTACTTTTTCCTAAGCTTAGAAACCTCCTCTTCAATTTTATGGGGTTGTTTCCTTGGATAACCCTCTCTTGTGTGAGATTAAAGAGTTAGGGTTCTTGAGAGCAAAGTGAAAAGGAGATGGATTTAAGGAAAATCAAAGGTTGTAAAACATTCCTTGCAAGATAACAGTAGATTGGTGTATGTTTTGTGATTGTTGGAGTTGTGTATGAAATTGGAACATGAAGTTACTGTTCATGAAGCACTGTTTTGTCACTGTTCATGAAGGAAAATGAATGATTTTATGATGCCCAATTATGGGAAAAAAGGTTTAGGATTGAGATTATGCATGTGTACGAAGCTAGAAGTTGAAAAATCACATTTTTCCAATTTATAGAGCAATTTTCGTTCTGCTGCAGAACAGTGAAAAAGAGTGTGATTTTGATGCTTCCATTGAGTTTAGAAGGCAAATTTGTGTTGGGTAAAAGTGAAAAATGAATTTGGGAAGCATTAGAAATCATGAGAGCAAATTTCAAAGTTTAAGGGTGCATAAAAGAGCATTAAGAATTATATTACGTGTTTGTAGTTTTCATGCAAGGTTGATGGCTTGAGCTTGATGGTTACATTCTTGTATGATGTTTAGGAAGATTAAATATCAAAGAACTTGTTGGGGACATTCATCAAGAGAGCTTTAAAGATCAAGAAAAACTAAAGAGACAAGGTAGCAAGACCTTCTAACCCTAAGCTTAATTGCTTTGGAAATGTTTATGAATTATGCATGACTTGTGTTGAAAATTTGTGATGATTGAGAGTGTAAATATGTGCTTTTGTATGCTATGGCAATATGCATTTCATTGTTACATGTTGCACATTTATGATTTCACACTTATATTGAAAGTTGTCATGCAATTTTATAATGTGTGTTATAAAGTTTTGCTAGTGGGATTTCCAAAAATCTCATTATCTCTCAACCAACCATGTAGGTACAAGCTCAAGGAAAGGGTAAGGGTAAAGTTATGGATGAGTGAGGATGATGCTCTTGCTTGTGGAATTTTTTATGGCATGATTGGAACTTTATGTTTGAATATTGATGTAGTTATGTGATCTTAAAACTCTACTTGATAAAGTAAGTAGATAAATGCCAATATATGCTTGAGAACATACTAAAATGCTAAGGATGTTAGATAAGTAATTACGCATTGCTAGAGGTTGAGTTTTAACCAAAAAGAGTTTTGGTAATTTTTTTGGAATTGCATGGAAACTTCCGCCCTTACTCATTTGTGAAAGAGGATTCTAGGTGTTTGGTTAGTTTTTTTGAAAATCCGTCCATTTGCTTCAAGTCCGTTTCTGGCCTTCTTTGGTCGGAAAGTACGAAAATTTTTTACTGTCTCGTAATTGTTTGGAAACTTCCTTTCTTACTCATTTGTGAAAGAGGATTCTAGATGTTTGGTTAGTTTTTGAAAATTCATCCATTTGCTTCAAAAACGACGCTCGTCCGTTTCTTGCCTTCTTTGGTCGGAGAGTACGAAAATTTTTTACTGTCTCAAAACTGCATGGAAACTTCCGCCCTTACTCATTTGTGAAAGAGGATTCTAGATGTTTGGTTAGTTTTTTTGAAAATCCGTCCATTTACTTCAAGTCTGTTTCTGGCCTTCTTTGGTCGGAAAGTACGAAAATTTTTTAATGTCTCGTAATTGTTTGGAAACTTCTTTTCTTACTCATTTGTGAAAGAGGATTCTAGATGTTCGGTTAGTTTTAGAAAATTCATCCATTTGCTTAAAAAACGACGCTTGTCCGTTTCTTGCCTTCTTTGGTCGGAGAGTACGAAAATTTTTTACTGTCTCGAAACTGCATGGAAACTTCCGCCCTTACTCATTTGTGAAAGAGGATTCTAGATGTTTGGTTAGTTTTTTTTGAAAATCCGTCCATTTGCTTCAAGTCCGTTTCTGGCCTTCTTTGGTCAGACAGTACAAAAATTTTTGACGACGTCAGAATCACGTGGAATCTTCCTCCATTACTCATTTGTGAATGAGGATTCTAGATGTGTTGTAAGTTTTAGAAAATTCATCCATTTGCTTCAAAAACAGCGCTCCTCCGTTTCTGGCCTTCTTTGGTCGGAAAGTACGAAAATTTTTTATTTTCTCGGAATTGCGTGGAAACTTCCTCCGTTACTCATTTGTGAATGAGGATTATATATGTGTTGTAAGTTTTTGAAAATTCATCCATTTGCTTCAAAAACAGCGCTCCTCTGTTTCTGGCCTTCTTTGGTCGGAAAGTACGAAAATTTTTTATTGTCTCGGAATTGCGTGGAAACTTCCTCCGTTACTCATTTGTGAATGAGGATTCTAGATGTTTGGTAAGCTTTTGAAAATTAATCCATTTTCTTCAAAAATGGGGCTCCTCCGTTTCTGACCTTCTTTGGTCGGAAAGTAGGAAAATTTTTTTCTCTCTCGGAATTGCGTGCAAACTTCCTCTGTTTCTCATCTGTGAATGAGGAATCTGGACGTTTGGTTAGTTTTTGAAAATTCATCCATTTGCTTCAACAACGGCGCTCGTACGTTTCTGGCCTTCTTTGGTCATAAAGTACGAAAATTTTTTACAGAGTCGGAATTCCGTGGAAACTTCCTCCCTTGTTCATTTGTGAAAGAGGATTCTAGATGTTTGCTTAGTTTTTGAAAATTCATCCATTTGCTTAATAAAGACACTCGTCCGTATCTCGCCTTCTTTTGTCGGAGAGTACGAAAATTTTTTACTGTCTCAGAATTGCGTGGAAACTTCCTCCCTTCCTCATTTGTGAAAGAGGATTCTAGATGTTAGGTTAGTTTTTTTTAAAATTCATCCATTTGCTTCAAAAATGGCGCTCATTCGTGTCTGGCCTTCTTCGGTCGGAAAGTAAAAAAAAATTTTTACAGTGTCAAAATTGAGTGGATGCTTCCTCCATTACTCTTTTGTTAATGAGGATTCTAGATGTTTGGTTAGTTTTTGAAAATTCATCCATTTGCTTCAAAAACGGCGCTCCTCCGTTTCCAGCCTTCTTTGGTCGGAAAGTACGAAAATTTTTGACAGTGTCGGAATTGAGTGGAAGCTTCCTCCGTTACTCATTCGTGAATGAGGATTCTAGATGTTTGGTTAGTTTTTGAAAATTCATCCATTTGCTTCAAAAACGGCGCTCGTCCGTTTCTGGCCTTCTTTGGTCGGAAAGTACGAAAATTTTTGATAATGTCGAAATCGCGTGGAAACTTCCTCCGTTACTCATTGGTGAATGAGGATTCTAGATGTGTGGTAAGTTTTTGAAAATTCTTCCATTTGCTTCAAAAATGGCGCTCCTCCGTTTCTGTCCTTCTTTGGTCAGAAGGTACGAAAATTTTTTACTGTCTCAGAATTGCGTGGAAACTTCCTCCGTCACTCATCTGTGAATGAGGAATCTGAAGGTTTGGTTACTTTTTGGAAATTCATCCATTTGCATCAACAACGTCGCTAATCCGTTTCTGGCCTGCTTTGGTCAGAAAGTACGAAAATTTTTTACTGTCTCAGAATTGCGTGGAAACTTCCTCCGTTACTCATCTGTGAATGAGGAATCTAGATGTTTGGTTACTTTTTGGAAATTCATCCATTTGCATCAACAACGGCGCTCATCCGTTTCTGGCCTTCTTTGGTCGAAAAGTACGAAAGTTTTTGACTGACTCAAAATTGCGAGGAAACTTCCTCCCCTACTCATTTGTGAAAGAGGATTCTAGACGTTTTGTTAGTTTTTGAAAATTCATCCATTTGCTTCAAAAATGACGCTCGTTTGTTTCTTGCTTTCTTTAGTCGGAAAGTTTGACACTCATTAATCTTTACCTTTAGCTTCATTAAATATCTATTTGGAAGCACCTTTAGGCCTTTAGTGACTTAGAGTAACCAAAGAGTGAAAAATAA
>JANTPZ010124514.1:0-12206 GCA_025593235.1 Vachellia pachyceras | reverse complement strand
GATCAAAATGGCCATACATTTCTCAGACTCACTCATCGAGGGGACCAGTAATATCTCTCAACTAATGTGATGGACAAATCCCATCTTGATCACTCACATTCCTCCACATGAAAACCCCTAAGCCCGATCATAGCCTTTGTCATCACCCGGTCAAAGGTGACTTTTGACTAGGTCAAAGCTTAGCGACTCTCATGTAGGAATCCATGATGATCTCAGGTCGAAGGGCATTGTGACGTGATTACATATAAGATAAGCTAATGACTTAATCTATGTAACTCTCTCATGGTGGGTCGGTCCTGCACCTTATACTCTTACAAGTGCCTATGACTTTGATTTGTATCTCCATACCTTATCAAAGTCATACTGGTCTTACTTTATCTTTGTTCCCACATAGATACCCGACCAGGGACATTTAAGACAATATTCATAATTTGCCCATGGATGCAATTATCATAATAAACATACAAAGGTTATGATAATTAAATGGAGAAAACATATTAAAATAAATAATGTGTGAGGTACAATGATTAGCCCCTAAGGCACAATTCCCAACACGATTGATACTCTATCAGTTGATACTACATGACCTAGAAATTTAACTTCCCTCATCAGAACTCACTCTTAGACTGTAACACCTCCTATTTTCCCCCTATTTCCTCATATTAGATCACTTTAGAACCACTATTGGGTTTTGGATAACTCAATTTGGGCTTTTTAGTGAACTTGAAAATTTTCCTTTTTCTTTAAAAATGTTGTTACTGTTCACCGGCCCATTTTCCGGATTTCTGACCCAATTTTGAAAATTCATAATTAATTCTAGAAAAATCGAAATGGAGTGGTTCCAATTTCTAAATTTACTTTATTAAGTGATCTATAGGGGAAAAATACTTATTGATTCCAATCCTTGTCCATTTGAATCAGTTTATTCTGTCAAGTTTGTAGCTCAATGGTTACTTCTAGTTTTCCCCAGATTTTTCCCTTAACTTTGAAAAATCATATCTCATGGAATACACATCGAAATTTTGCAAAATTTATATCATTTTAAAGCTCATGATGTGTCGTATTTAACTAGAAATATTCATCTCATTTAGAGCTTGTTTGCTTTTTTTCATTGACGTTTGAAACAGGTCAGTTTCCAAGGCCTTTGCAACCCATTTGTTTTGAAATCCAACTTCTCTTAAAAATTACCAAAACCTCTTTTTGGTTCATAACCAAACCACTATCACGCATGATTACATCCTTATCATCCTTTAGCTTATTTGGTCCATTTTCATGCGTGCATCATCACATTTTCACTTGCTTCTTCACATAGGGGTTCATAGTTTACAAATTTAACCACATGCAAAATAGATGGCCAACCATCAACATATTTACACAAAATTACTCAAGCAAACATAATATCTTCAACCATCAATAATCTCATTCTTACCCTTACTTGAGCTTCCACCTACATCGTTAGTTGGGGGGATGAGATTTGGGAATCCCAAAAGCAAAACTACATAATCAAAATATTGTGAATATGCATACATAACTTTGAAGCATGTGTATGATCATATAAACATGTGACACATCAAACTACACTTTATCATGCATATGATCATAGCACAAAAGTCACATTTCATACACAAATCATTCATAATAAAAGTTCTTGTAACATTCAAAACTCATTTTCATAAACATAAGAGAAGATTAGTAGTCTTGCTACCTTGTCTCTTTAATTCCCTTGTAACTTGTTTCCTTTTTGCTTACTTTCCCAATGAGTTCTTTGGGTTCTTAACTTCCTAGAAACCATACAATAATATGCTCATAAATTTCCAACCACTAACAATGCAAGAAAAATCACAAAAAACGCAATATTACAACTATTGCTATTCCAAGACCCTTGAAGCTTTGTAACTTGTTCTTTTGATTTCAAAAGCTTCCAAAATATTTTTCTTACTTTAACCCTACACAAAATTGCCTTCTAAAGCCATTGGAAGCCTCAAAATAATCAAAATCACATTCCTTCTTTTATTTTTCTTGGCTGCCAAAAACAGAAATAAAAAGGGAAAATGGGTTTTTCAAACTTTGTTCATGTAAAAATGTGTTTCCTTGCTTCCAACCCCTTTTTCCATGACATTGAATAACTCAAATACATCTACCTTTAGGCCAAATGAAATTTGGGCAGCACCTCCCTATAATATTTAGCTTCCCATAATTTTTACAACAACCAAAACAATCTTCAACAACCATCAAGCTATCTTTTACTACTCAAGAGAGAACTTGCAACCATTTACCACCTTTAAAACCTTCTCTTTTCCATTTTCAACTCTTGAAATCCTAGCCATCATCTTCCAAAAGAGAGGCTCATTCAAGAAACCAAACCAAGAAGAAGGTAGCAGAAGGTTGCTAGCTTGAGAAAAGATGAAGATTTAAGAGCTTGAGTGGCTACCTTGTGTGCTAGCTCTTCCTTCTTCCTTGTGGGAGCAAAAATGGTATCTTGGAAGCTTGGGAGAGGAGAGAAAATTCCATACTTGGGGGACAGAGGAAGAAGGACGGAAATTTGAGAGGAGAAAGAGAGAATTTGACTTATTAAAGACTCCTCTTTTACAATGTGTGGATGAGAATGAAACTTGGGGACCAAGTTGGAGTTTGTGTGATTCTTATGGTGCTACTTGTCCTCTCTTTATTTTCTTAGGGAAAAGTGATTCTGCCTTCCTTTATCAGCTTGGTTGGGCTGACCGGGACTCTTCCCGTCCAGTTACTTGATCCGGTGGCACGCATTTTCGTAAAGTACTCTTTATACGGGTAATTATCTTTTTACTTTTCCGGAGACTTTCTCTCTCATGTGGCACCATTCCCTAGGCCTCCTTGCCTATGTGGTGTCATGTCCTAGCCCATATGATCTCTGGGTCTCCCTCGTAACTCACCAGAATTCCTCGATTTACGTGCAACACCGTAAAATGTGCATCCGACGGCCAATTTGACTTAAGGGCATGGAAAAATTCTATATTTTCCCTTATGCTCCAGCCTTTTCCGTTCTTCCAAATTCTTCCTGGATTTTCCATAATTACTTTTCTAAGAAAATACTTTTTCAGGGCTTTCGGGTACTGTTGTACTTTGAAATTGCCCGTATAGGACACCGGGTAATAATTTTATTAAATACTTTATGACCCAACTAAACTTTTCTCAGTTTAGGTCTCTGGTATTTGAGGACTCCTGCTACCTCAAATAATTACATCTCTATCTTCTAGTCCTCTAAAAACCCTTAATTACAAAAATGCCATTGCATTTTGTATTTTGTCCATAATTACGAAATTTCCACTTCCCTTCTTACTTTTCTCATAATTAACAAAATGCCATCACTTTTTCTACTTTTTCTTAATTCCAACCTTACCCTTGGTTGACTTTGACATTTTTGGTCAACTTTGACTTTTGAGTTGACTTTGACTTTTTTTTGGTCAACTTTGACAATTTGTTGACTTTTGACCAAACTACCAAAATGTCCTTATTATTTGATAACATTTTGTGCCCTATGCCGTATTATTCAAAATGACCATTTTACCCTTATTATTAGGCCAAATGATCATTTTGCCTTTTGGTCATTTTTACTTAGAATTTTCAAGACTAGGGACTTAGTCGATTATCCTTTCTTTTCTATAGGCATTTTCCTTTCTATTTTTCTTATTTACGGGGCTCAAATCATTTCGTAATTCATCGGTTTAGCCTTTACTTCTGTATACAAAATTTGGGATATTACATAGACAGCTTTGCATCTAACTTATGTTCTTTCAACACCTGCAACACCACTTTGAGATGCTCTCTGTGTTCTTTCTTATCCTTAGAGTAAATGAGTATATCATTAATGAAGACCACTACAAACTGATCCAAGTAAGGCCTGAAGATCCTGTTCATGTAACCCATAAAGACTGCTAGAGCATTGGTTAGCCTAAGTGGCATAACAAGGAATTTATAACGATCATATCTTATCCTGAATACGATTTTTTGAGATGACTTTAGCTTTGACCCTTAATTGGTAGTAGCTTGATCTCAAATCAATCTTGGAAAACATGGATGCTTCGATCAACTAGTCAAGTAGATCATCAATTCTAGGAAAAGGATACTTATTCTTTATGGTTGGCTTATTCAATTGGTGATAATCAATGCAAAGCCTCAAACTTCCATCTTTCTTTTTCACAAAGAGTACAAGTGATCCCCAATGAGATATGCTGGGCCTAATGAAACCCTTCTCTAATAACTGTTCAATCTACTTTTTTCAATTATGCTAATTCTAATGGTGACACTTGGTAAAGGGCTTTGGAGATAGGTGTTGTCCTAGGAGCAAGATCAATAGAGAATTCCACTCTCGCATTGGAGGTAAACACATCATCTCCTTAGAAACACCTCTAGAAATTCACACTACCTCGATATCTTCTATTCCTTCTTCTACTTCTCCTTGAATGGAGGAAAATACCATGTATGCTTGACAACCTTTACGAAAACTTTTTTCAACTTGTACTGCAGACAACAATTGTGGTTCGCTCAAACTCATAGAGATAATTGGAAGAGAAACAGTCTTTCTTTTGTAACTAAGGATAGCATTATTCTCTGACAACCAATCCATTCCCACATCATATCTATACCCTTTCATAGGTAGATGAACAAAATATATAGTTGAGACCCTACTGTCAAATTGAATTATACAATTTAAGCAATTCTTAGAAGTTTTAACTGAGGCTCTCGCCGGTGTAGAGATAATCATATTAAAAGGCAATTTATATACAAGGAATTTTAATCGAGATAGGCAAGCATCAAATATAAATGGATGTGTTGCACCATAATTAAATAAAGTATCAATCTCAAGGCCTTGGAGTTTAAGAGTACCTTTGATCAAGTTTGGTACAACATTAGCCTCCTGTTATGATAAGGAAAACACTCTGCTTGGAATGGTAGCTCTAGTGTCATTGGCATCTTGAGAGCCTTCCTAACAAAATCTAGAGATATGACTTGGCTTCCCACATTTGAACCAAATCAAGTAGTTTCCCTGGTGCATCCTCCCACACTTAGCATACTTCTGAGAATTGACTGTACAAGTAACAGAAGTCGTGGAGTCTTTATAAGAATTCTACCCTCCATTGAACCGAATATTCTGAGGCACACTTAATTAACTCCTTGAAGGTCCATTAAAATGGTTCCTTAGAGGTACAACAAAATATTCCTTGAGGATTAGCCGAAGTGCTTCTTTATACCACAAAAGCTGGAACTACTCTTCTTGATTCCCCCTATAGGTCTTAAGAAATTTGTGGGTCTGTTCTGAAATCCCTTCATCTTCTCAGCCTGCTCTGCCCACTTACTTCTTGCTATAGTGTATAGCTTGTCACATATCCTCTCAAAATCAGTTATCTCATCTAGAAATGGTGACAAAGCTGTTCTCAACTTTGGCCTCGTTTTCTCCATCAGTCAATCACACAACCATGTGTAGTTGCTTTGAGAATACTTGCAAAACTTGGACAGTTCCAAAAAGCGAGAAATAAATTCATTTTCTTGCAAATCCTCCTACTTAAAAGTGAGAAACTCAATCTCATTCGCCAATCTAATGGAAGTAAGGAAATAGTACTGCTCAAACATATCCTTAAATTCCTCTCTTGTACTCAACGTCGTCTAATTTGGTGCTCACCCACCATTCCTGCGTTAACTTGTGAAATATGTTAATATAACGGGTGAGATTCCATGCCCTGGTAACTACTAAATATTTCTACGACACATAAGCATATGATATATAATTTATAAGAAAGAATTGAGTTAAAAATATATTTATATACATAAAGATCATCATATAAACATTTTCTTTTTTTCTTATAATTATGTAACTTACAATTATCATCACAAATAATGCATAATAATGAAATATACAACCACCCTTATATCACCATCAATCCTTATTCCGCTGACTGGAGCCATAGGCTAACACATATTTCAACAAAAACTTATCCATCTAACTGGATTGTCTCAAGCTCACCAGTTTCTTAAGATACACACGACCAAAGGTGTAGATCTCAAGTTTGGACTATGGCCCCCTCCTTGAAAGAAAACCAAGGAGGCGTCACATATCCCACAATTCTAATGCAATCCCGACCAAAGGAAAAACACGAGTAAAGAGGCCCTACAAATGCCATTCACTGTGCACCGAGTGATAGCTTATCATGTCATAAAAATCTCATCATGCATATTTGTCCTTCTTACTCCAATCCAATCACAATGCAACACCATGACAGTTATAAAACTTTCATGCCAAAATATATAATGAAAACCTTAAATATTTACATCTATATAATTCAATCCAAAAATGCATAAAATAGAGTTCAATCACAATTTAATTACATGCAATTCATAAATATATGGAAGAATATTTAGAGTTACTTGGTACTCCCTAACTTACAGGTAAGCATACAAAAGTCACTCCAAAGTTCTCAATGAAAGTCTACAAAAATCATACACAATAATTTATATCAATAGATTAATTAATCTATTCTAAAAGTTTCTTCAAAGATAATCTAAATACTTAAGATCACCTTTTACACCCACATATTAGTCAAAGATACAAGTTACCTTATTTATTCATATGAAACAAAATATTTTTATATGGGACCATCCCTTATATGATTTTTTTTCTTGTTGTTTGAGAGGAATAATAATAATAACAATAAAAAAATGGTAGTTGTAATTGTAATACTATTATTATAAATTTTCCATTCAAAAAAATCCTAAGATAATATATTATTAATTTTTATTATGTATATTTTTTAAATACAAACAAAACGCGCACACCTCACACATGTTACATTAATATGCCTGACAACAATACTGTTGCTTTCTTTTTTATTTAGTTATTAATATTATTAAAACAAATAAAATCTGCACACCTCATGTACATATGCTTATACACACATAAAAATGTACTTATATTATAAAATAAATAATAAAAAATAATGAAAAAACATACAAAACTACACACTAACACACACCCCCTTTACACCTACACACATACCTATACACAAATATACATATACTTATATACATATGTGCGTTATATATTTTCAATAAAAGAAATGCACACGGACATTCACATCCTCTCACCTATTCACACACACACAAACAGAGAGTACTAGACCTTAGGCTTCATTTCCTCTCTATTTTTTTATCTTTCAACAACAGTAGAAAGATGTATTAGGTACACAATTTAAAAAATGTAGAAAGGCTTTTGAATATATATACACATAGATATATATATATATACACACTTGTCCCACACACAAAAAGGAGAAAACCATGTTAAGTCATAACTACTTTTCTTTTATAAAAATAAAAAAAGAGAAGGGGTAAACACGCACAGTGAAAAGGTGTTTGTGGGGGTTGAATCTATATTCCCTTAACTATGGACTTATAGCCACTGAAACTATATATATAATTATATTTTTTCCTATCAAACAATCAAATAAATAATAAAATAACTTAAAACACACACATCCACATACACTTACAGATATATATATGTGTGTGTGTGTGTGTATTATTATATAGATATTGTTATATAATAAAATTAATACTAATAAGAAAAAATTGATGGAGAAGTCACCCACATATTCCTAGGCACACACTCATTTTTTTTTAAAGCCAAAGACACTTTAAAGACTAGGTGTGTACTCATGCTTTAGCTCATAGGAGACAAGACTTTTTTTTTTGAAAAATTGGAGAAATGATCATGAAGGGAGAGAAGAAAGGAAAAGAAGAAAGAAGGGAACGCACAGTGCAATGGGTTCTTTTGCACATTGACAAGACCCCCAAGAAGGTTTGTACATGGAAATAGGTAATGGTTAGGTGTGTATATGAGTGAATAAGGCTTTATACAAGACACTTTTTTTTATATCTGAAGAAGAAAGAAAAATGCGAGAGAGGAAGAGCACCCGTGCAATCACTGTAGCAGTTGGAGCTGGTGCGTACTGTAGCGGAGGAGTTACTGTAGCACAGGGTTTTAGGATGAGGGTTAGGTGTCTTATATAGAGATAAGATTAGGGTTTTATTTTGAAAAAAATAATATTATACACACATATAATTTTTTTAAAAAATGAAAATAATAATTATACTAATAACAATTATTATTTTATTTTACTTATTTTAATAATAAGATAAGTTTACACATATATAATTAATTATTTTTAGGAGGGATTCCCTTATATATATATTTTATATATAAGTAATCTGAATTTGATTTTTCTTTTAAATCTTAATTTATTTTATTGTCTGACTAATTAAAGATTTAAACAACAACTAACTATAAATCCCAAAGATAATGATGTTACAACTCTTCCCTTCTAAAAGGAATTTTGTCCTCAAAATTTGGCATATGTATTAAAAGACATACCTAGCTAAATAGATGGGAAAACTCCTACTTCATCTTATCCTCTGTCTCTCATGTGGCATCATCGGCAATCATTCCTCTTCACAAAACGTTTACTAGCCTGATGGAGAAGTCATCCACATATTCCTAGGCACACTCGTTTTTTTAAAGCCAAAGACACTTTAAAAACTAGGTGTGTACTCATGCTTTAGCTCATTGGAGACAAGACATGTTTTTTGAAAAATTGGAGAAATGATCATGAAGGGAGAGAAGAAAGGAAATGAAGAAAGAAGGGAACGCATAGTGCAATGGGTTTTTTGCATGTTGACAAGACCCCCAAGAAGGTTTGTACATGGAAATAGGTAATGGTTAGGTGTGTATATGAGTGAATAATGCTTTGGACAAGACACATTTTTTTATTGATCTCTGAAAAAGAAAGAAAAATGAGAGAAAGAAAGAGCATTGCGCAATCACTGTAGCAGTTGGAGTTGATGCGTACTGTAGCGGTGGAGTACTGTAGCATTAGGTTTTAGGGTTAGGGTGAGGGTCATTTGTCTTATATGGAGGTAGGGTTAGAGTTTTATTTTGAATAAAATAATATTATATATGCATATAATTTTTTTAAAACGAAAATAATAATTATAATTATTATTATTTTGTATTAATTTTTTAATAATAAGGTAAGTTTACACACCTATAATTAATTATTTTTAGTAGGGATTACCTTATATATATAAATATATTTTTTATTTATAAATAATCTGAATTTAATTTTTCTTTTAAATCTGAATTTATTTTATTCTTTGACTAATTAAAGATATCAACAACAATTAATTATAAATCCCAAAGATAAGGATGTTACACTTATGACATTGACTCATATCTTTATACCTTATCAAAGTCATACCGACCTTACTTTATTTTTGCTCTCACGTAGATAACCTACAAGGGACATTTAGGATAATCTTTATAATTTTCCCATGGATACAATTATCATAATAAACATGCAAAAGTTATGATAATTAAATGGAAAAAATATATTAAAATAAATAATGTCTTATGTACAATGATTGTCCCTTAGGGAACAATTTCCAACATCCTTCCACTTGCACTAGGTACAATAATTAATTTGTCTAATTTCCATTATACAAATATGACCCTCATATTTCACTTGTGTAAGTGGTTTGGTGAGAGGATCAGCAACATTGTCTTCTCCAGGTACATTACATAGTTTGATATCATCTCTATCTTTAATTTCTCTAATAAGGTCAAATTGCCTGAGTATATGCTTAGTCCTCTGGTGTGACCTGGTGATTGAACCTTATTTATGCTACTTTTGTATTTGAATTTCTAATGTTTTTGATTCAATTTTAGTCCTTCATGACCCTTCTTGTGCTTAATTTGAGATTTAGAGTTGTTGATCTGGATTAGTGTGATTTTGGGTGCATCTGCCATGAATAATGATACAATTGTGCTTAAATTCCATCATGAGCAAATGATACTTCAAATATATGCTATTTCATTTTAGGAACTCTGAACAAGAACATGATGAGACAGCTCTGGGAAAGTTCACCGCGGCTAAAGTTTACTCAGACAAGCACGACCCCTCTGTAGAGGTTTACCGTGATGAAACCTCTTGTTCACCGAGGTGAATATCGAGCAGCACCAAAAAACCAGGCTCCAAAAGGAAAATAAACCTGACCCGCCTTCTTAGATCCGACCTTGGACGGTTAATACACACCAAATAGGGTAAGTTTCAAGAGAAGAGGAAGGAAGGAGGCATAATTCATCACCATTAACATATTCTCTCATTTTCTCTCTACTCATAACCCTAATCTCACACCATCTCACCATCAATCCAACCATGCACCTTCAATCATCCATTCGGAGCTCTATTTCGCATCAAATGAGTAGCTTAGCATCTCCTTCCCCTTGAAGATGAAGATAGTATGAGTTAGAAGTTCCAAAAGGGGATTATTATTTTTTTAATCTGTATTTATGTTACGGATTACTTGGTTTCTGAGTTAGAACTTGTAATTTGTACGTAAATGCTTGGTCTCGGTCAAGCCAAACTTGGATTAATTGTGTATTGAACTTGTTTTGTGTTTGACATGGTAGAGTGAAGTTTATTTCTATCTATTCAATGAGATCTTTGTTGTTCTCTTCTATCTTCCTAGTTGTGCTTGATTTTAGAGGCAATGATTTTTGAATTGAATTTTTCACTTTGCAATTTCCATACATACACTAAGTGTTCTTAAAGGGTTTCATGGAATAGAGTTCATTACATGTAATTTCTGACCTAGTGAGTTGTTGGGGGTTTTCATTACGAAACTTAGTGCAAAAACTAGTACTTTCCCTAATCTTTTGCGAACTATGATGGCATGTTCACTTTCAAGAGGGAATCCACCATCAAACACTTTTACACCTTAATTTTGTTTTGTTGCTTCCTCAAAATTAAAAAAAATACCAAAAAGAAATTCTATTTTGTATTTAGCCTTTAGGTACATTGTTGTTGTAAATAAAAAACAATGTTCATTTTCAAAACTAACTTAAATACAAGCTAAAATCTAATGGTATACAAAGCTCTGGAGAGAACGACCCTAGGTTTGCACCTTGTACAATCCTCGGAAATCACAAATCTTTTGATCCATTTTAAAGGCTAGACAACGACAACATTTTATAATCTGTAGTGTAGTTGGATCACTTAGGCTCCTTTGCTGTGCAATAGCACCACTACTATTACAAAATAAATCTATTGAATTTGAGATGATAGGGACCACCCCTAGTTCAGTAATGAACTTTCTAATCTAAATGGCTTCTTTAGCTGAATTTGATGGTGATATATACTCAGCTTTTATTGTAGAATCAACAACAATGCTTTGCTTAGAGATCTTCCAGCTTACCGTGCCACCATTAAATAGGAACACGTATCTTGACTACTATCTAAGATCATCTTGGTTAATTGGGAAACTTGAATCTGTGTAACCAATCACACAGAGTTTATCATCCAACCCACCATATACTAAGAACAAATACTTAGTCCTTCTCAAGTACTTAAGGATATTCTTGACAGTAGTCCAATGACCCTCACCGGGATCTTGTTGGTATCTGCTAGTCATACTTGAGGCAAATGAGATATCCCGTCAAGTACATAACATGGAATACATGATGAATCCAATAGACTGTTAGAGTAGGATTTGACCAAGAGGGGGTGAATTAGTCATGTAATATCCCTAAATTTCTATGCTAGCTGAATGAAATGCTAATCCGATAGCTAGGAAATGAAAAGAGAAATCAGAGGTAAATAGTATAGAAAGAAAGACTATAGGCCGGAAGTCATAAAGATAGACCTGGCTTAGTACATGAAGTTCCGTAGGAATTCCAGAATTAAGGAAAAATTGCCCAGAGTGATATGAGGATGGAAAAACCTTCAGGACAGGGACTCATACGTCATTTAATAAAAGACCAAGGACATAAAGGTCTTTTACTATCAAAAGTAAGGGCAAAATAGTAATTTTTGGAAAAGTAGAGAAAGTAAGGGCAAAATGGTAATTATGAGATAATTAAAGGGTATTTTGGGAATAATAATTTTATTATACCCAAGATGGAATTATGGAGATTAAATGAAAAATAAAATATCTCCAGAAAAGTAGAAAAAGATTTACCGGAATAAAGTTAAGTTTACCGGTAAAAAGTGTAATCGGTAAAAGTAACCGAATGGGATCCAGTTTGGTTAGAGTAACCAAAAGGGAATCAGATTTTTACAGCCATGATTACACTTTATGAGAGCCAATGAGAAGTGAGATAAGTGGCATAAAGGTGGAGCCAT
>JANTPZ010124448.1:0-10030 GCA_025593235.1 Vachellia pachyceras | reverse complement strand
TTGATAAATTAAACAACTAACGTCAATTTAATTTATGAGGATAAATTAAATCTGTTGGCTCATTATTTGGATTAATTAAATGGATATGATTTGATCAGATCAATTTAATCCAAGTTAAGATTGCAAAATTCGAATTTAACATTCTGAATATTGAATTTCGAAATTCAAGATTGGATCTTGAATATCTTTTGAAATTTGAATTTCAAGATTAGATCTAGAACATCTTTGAAATTCAAAATTTAATATTAGATCTTGAATATCTTTTGAAATTTGAATTTCAAGATTATATCTAGAATATCTTTGAAATTCAAAATTTAATATTAGATCTTGAATATCTTTTGAAATTTGAATTTCAAGATTAGATCTAGAATATCCTTGAAATCTGAAATTCAAGATGAGATCTTGAATATCTTTTGAAATTTGAATTTCAAGATTAGATCTATAATATCCTTATGAAATTAAAATTTGAATTTTTCAAGATTAATAAAAGATTAATCTTTTATTATGATGTACTCTATGAGCTTTATAAATATAAGTGCTCGTGGACAAAAGAAAAAAAAATCTAATTTGAGTCCATCCTTGAGCAAAGAAACCCTAGAGAAAGTGGAACCAAGAGGCGCTAGCACGCTACTATTGTTGGAGACTGTTCACGTGGATACTGGTAGAGGGAGGCGATTGAAAGAACGTCGGCTCCTCGTGATCGGAAGTAAGAACGCGGGACGTTGTGGAAACCTGAAGAGATCCAGAAAGCAATAGACAATCTTGAAACGCAAAAGGTACGCCTTCATCTCCTCGATCCAAACGCCCTTGACAGATCCGTATTTGGGATTAGAAAATTTTAAATTCCGCTGCGTGTACGACCTAATCCTAACAAGAAGAACAAAGCAATAAATCTGTAAATCCTGCAAGCAAAAAGGAGAAATGGGGAAGTGAGAGCGCCATTGTCGATGATGGAGTCAGGAGAGAACTCAAAGAAGAAGACAGCAAAATGGGGAAGTGAAATCATTGCCGTCGACGATGGGGAAGAACAAAATAATATACCTGCAAGCGAAATGGGGAAGTGAGAGCGTCGCCATCAACGATGGAGTCAGGACAGAACTCGAAGAAGAAGAAGAAGAAGAAGAAGACAATGAGCGGACGCGGATGCGAACAACGTAAATGCATAAATGGGACTATGGGAGTGGGAGCTGAGGGAAAGGGAAGATGAAATCAGAACACGAACACGAGAGAGAAAGGCGATGGAGCTAGGCAGGGCAGCGACTAGTGAGGTTGAAGTCAAAGAGGCGATGGTTCATGGTGGTCGGTGGACTTAGGGTTAAGGTCTTAGGGAAGCTAGTTGGGAGACGGGACTGGAGTGGAAATTGGGAAGTGGCCAAGTGGGAACTAGGAAAGGGAGTAAAGGGAAATAAATTTTTGGGCGGGAAATTTTAGAGATGAATATTCAAATCGTCGCTAATTTTTCTCGCTAATTTAAAAAATTAGAGAGGAATATAATATTCCTCACTAAATTCCTCGCTAATTGGGCATTTTAGAGAGGAATTTTCAAGTCATCGCTAATTTTCCTCGCTAATTTGGATATTAGAGAGAAATTTAATATTCCTCGCTAAATTCCTCGCTAATTGGGCTATTTAGAGAGGAATTTCAAAATCGTCGCTAATTTTCCTTGCTAAAATGTGATTTTCTAGTAATGATTACTAAGTATTAATTATACTTTGATTAATAACTTGAAATGAGTTAAGAATTTTGGTATTAAGGTAAGGGTTTTACAGAAAATGTGTGGAAGGAATTTATTACTCCTAATATGTACTCTGTTTTTTCTCTTTTGATTTGTAGGTATGGCTCAATTGGAATACTAAGTCTCAACCTAGGCAACCAAGATTCTCATGTTCTCCATGGCATCAGATCTTTGGACGTGTATGTTGGCTCATTTGGAAGACTAGATGTGCACAGATCTTAAGCTCTAGAACAACCACAACACGAGAACTCCTCAACTAGTGCATGTATCACCTAATGGAGGAGCCATCTGCAGGGAGGTTTAGTTATCGAATATGGGAACACACATGTAGATACCCAATGGAGACCACCTGCAAGTGGCTGGTTGAAACTTCATGTGGATGCTTCTATTCAACATCAAAACTAAACAGCATGCGGATGTGTAATTCGAGATAAACGAGATCAATGGGTAATGGGCTTTATGAGGGCACTTGGTGCATCTACTATCACTAAAGTAGAGATTCTAGCCATCCAAACGGGTTACAGCTTTGCCAACAAATGCAACTAGAACAGGTGCAGGTATATTCTAATTTACTTCAAGCTATGAACATTTTGATAAGAGATAGTGGACCCAATCATTCATTGTGAGCTCTAGTTGAAGAAACAAGACACCTCCTTTATGGTGATTGGAACAAGAGTTATTTCATACCAGAAGAGAGATGCTCCTATATATTGACATCTTGGCTAAGGAGGGACATTCTCCTAGCACCCAACTGCGTCTATTACATGATATTACCCACTTGTTGGGAAACTTTTTTTAGGGATAAATCTTTTGTGGAGGAAGCTGGCTAACTATAGACAGGAAGTGACTCCCAGCTGTGCTTCTAGCTTTCTTAACAGCCATTGAAAGATTTGAAAATAGTGCATAGGTACTCTTTAATGCAGCCGGGACGAGACAACGTGACATACCACGATAACGTGAACCGCGTGGAGCCCCCCAAGTTCGTTTTCTGCCGCCATTGGCCAGCACTGGTGCACCCTCTTCTAATGGGTAATTTCTAGTAACTTCGAGCTATATGCTTGCCATTTGTAACCCAAAAAAAAGTGCACTTTTAATGATTTATTCTTAACATCATAAATTTTATTGAACGAAAAATATTGATTCAACAAAATTTAAAATGTGATTACACAATTAATCGTTATCAAAATGTGCTTTAATGTTAATTCCTTAATATTATTATTTTATATTTTTAGCATTTAACCATGCTTTATTGGCATTTAATTGTAAAATAACTATTTAAATTTTCTGAGTCAATATTTTCCATTAAATGAAACTACCAATATTAACAAGATTGAAATCACATTTTTCAAACTTAAAAGATTATATTGAAACTTTATATAACTTAAAATATTAAATGTATACAATATCATTGGAAAAACAAGATGGAATCTGCTTCTCCATCTCATTATATCTTGGAATGGTTGTCCCTGTCCAACCCAACAGTAGATTTGGAGCCAATTTAGTTGTATGATTAAATATAATTTATTCATTATAATTTCTTTTCCATGTTCAAATATTTCATTATTGTTGAATTCTATTCTTATATAATATTTTAAAGTATCAACATAAAAAATATGTTAGCCTAAATTATGGCTAGTTTAACGACAATTTAACCACAATCAAACTATTGAACCATGGGCATGAACTATTATTTTGAACGGTTCAATGATAAACCCAGATTTTTTTAACATTACATCTTATTTAGATCATCTCCATATTTTTATTTATAGATTTTTGTATTTATTTAATGAATTGTGAAATTTACATCAAAATCTTTGAAGGATCAACGTGCCAAAGCATACCTAAGAAAATCCTCATATGTATAAAACATTTTGACTATATATAATCTAACTCGTAAAAAGTATATTAAAAATGAACAATGTTGCATTTTACAAAACCAATAGATTGAATCAGTAAATGCCTCACTAATATCAAAATAATAAATTTTTATTATGTTGATTTTGTCTACAAAATATAGTGAATTTAATAGTCCTATATATCTATTCTATGGCAATATTACGTTGTGCTTAAGTTTCTACAGGCACACTAGTAGATAATAAAAATGAGATTTAATGTGATAATTCTATAAAAAATATTATATGAGATTATTTTGTTTGGAATAAATTGAATATGTGGTTGTATGATATATCATGGTTCTTTTCAAGGTAATTTTTTTTATTATTTCCATGGTGAATAAGGCAAGTGGAGAATATATGAAATACTCAATATATCCGAAGATATGATGATAATGCATTATTCATAGTTTGGCTTAAAGGAGGATACGTTTTTTTCAAGGTATTGGTTATAAACCGCCCGAGAAACCACTATACTCTATTAAGATACAATGATAAAGAGTGATGGTGTTATCCGGGGCGTAAAAGTGATGACATTATCATAAGAAGGAGCAAAAGTGATAGTATGTTCAAGGGAAGAAAAGATCATGTGTATTCTTTTTTTCCTTATCAAGGTTTTACCGAAATTGATTTTTCTAGTAAGGTTTTTAACTAGACCCAATATTTATTATGGACATCTAAGGGGAGTGTTGTACCATATCCCCAAGCTCTTAGGATTCCTATAGCTAATACCATAAACCCTATAATCTCCCAATGAATGGCTTCTGAGAAGTTTATTATGATTAATGTGATCATGTTTACCTTTATTTCTTTGTAACCATATATGATTGTACTTTAATAGCTAAGAGCCTATAAATAAAGATAATGTACAATGTATCGGTAGCTATAATCACAATAGAATAAGAAATTTTCTTACTCTCTTCTCCACTTTCTTGTCTTATCATGCTATCTATACTATAACTTTTCCATTTTATAACAAAAACTATAATATGACAAAAACCATTAACTTCAACGTGATTTTAACAGTAAAGGAGCTAATAGATAAAGTATGAAACATTATGGTCCTTAATTTAAACTTCTACAAATTAAGAAGGTCATGTACAACTTACTCAAACGATTAGAGAGGTTTTGTGCATTAAAAGCAATTTAAAACAATAAATTACATCTTTTAAAAAATAAAATAAATAGAAAATTACATCAAATTTTAAATAAAAGCAATTTTAGAAAAATATTATTATGCATCATTTAATATTAGTTGCCTAAATGTCTTGTGGCCTATTATATAATGATAAAAAAAATATTTTTTTGGCCAAATAAAAAAACTATATTTTGAACATTGCATAAAATAATATTATATATGCATGTCTAATTACATAAAGTAGTTTTTCCAATCTGAGTGGGTGGTTGAGGATCTTTAGAACTAGTAAGGAAGCATGTAGACTTCCTTTGCCAACTAACTAATCATCATTCAATAAAATTGTACAATTAAATTAATTGGTATATATAGGTTAAGTTAATTCGTGTGAATGGGTACCGATCATACGGTAGTTATCGAAAAGTCATTTTGGACTTGAAAATTTTAAAATGAGATATTTTCACCCCTACCATTAAAAATGTTGACATTGACCGTCAAAGTTGAATAACTTTAACATTAGGAACTAACGGTCAAAATTAATGTTTTAAATCTTAAAGGTGAAAATGCCACATTTTAAAATTTATATGTCATAAATGACCCTTTGATAACTTTCGTACAACGATTGTTCATTAAAAAAAACTTTTAAATTATTTTGGCCCTGTAACCTATACATGTGTATTCGCTCGCACGCACAGACGTATATATAAAGCAAAACCAATGTAGGTGACTACAAATACTGAAAAAGCATGAGTCGGCGCCACAAACCTCGCTACCCTACAGCCAAATTATTAGTTAGTTGCGCCCAACCAACGTGATCGAATTTAAAACCTTCTGCCCACTTTGTAAACATAAGGTAAATCCCAAAGAAATACCTCTTAAATTTAAAAATCTCAAAATGTCATATAAATGAGTAAAAGAATGGATTCAAGAGAATGCAGGAATCTAAAATTTCAAAATTTAAAGAAAAAGATTAAATTGCCCTTTATTAATATAACATTATCACAGAAGTTGTCACTAAGTTATTCAAATTATCAATATTTAATCTACTCACAATGAGGGCATCTGCATTCAAGTAAAGATTTTATTAAAATCATTACAAAAGTTATTATTGAGTTTAAAAAGGTGATCAATATATTAAGTAATGTTGCCAACCAGCTAAAAATGAGGGCAGTCACACCCAAGTGTGGATGTTGTCAAAAACCATTACACAAGTTGTTTCTTTGTTTAAAAAAAGTGGTCAATTTGTTAGACAATGTTGTCAATCAATCCAAAATGAGGGCACTCACACCCAAGTAAAGATGTTGTCAAAACATTACAGTAGTTTTCACTAACTTAAAAAACATGATCAGATGTTAAGTAATGTTGTTAACTAGTTCAAAATGAGGGCATTCGCATACAACAAAATGTATCAAAATTATTACAAAAGTTGTAACTGAATTTCAAAATGTTGTAACTCATTTTCTTCATTCATGGGAAATTTGATCATTTCAACTCAAATTTGAGATATCATATTCCTACATTTTTGCCTATTTATCTGTATGCTTATTCATGTAACCTTTTTGGGATTTCTAAATTCAAGAGATATATTTTAGGGTTTTCCATAAATATAAACCCTATTGAGGGTTCTAATTTGATTTTAAATATACAATTCAAATATTCCATTATCTCCTTTTTTTTTGCCAACCAGAAGACGATTATTAAAATAAAACTAGGTCCGAACAACACCAGCTAAAAATGAAACAGAGTCTTGAAAATAAACCTAAAATGATGGCTACCAAAAAAACCTTAAAAGATAAAATAACAATAACAAATTAAAGTTTAATATAGAAACAATATCAACTCTATGCATATCTTCCTCCAAAATCCTTCTCAACTGCAATGGAGAAGCTTTAGTCCAATTAGTTGAATAATCCAATTAGTTGCATAAGACCATTGAAAGAAACTTTAGCAATTCAATCATTTGCTAATTTCTGTCAGGAATCTAAGAAATTCACAAAAATAAACTTGATTTTTTTGTGTGAGTCAATTTTTGGTAATAACAAATACAATGGCTAAATACTTTTCAAATTACAGATTTCACAAATATAAATTCATAATAATTCAAATTCTTAAATTTGTTGGTAAACTAAGTTGTTTTGAAGAATGAAATGCCACTACAAAGAAGTTCATTCTTGATGGTTATTTTTACACACTACAAAAAAAAGTTATATTTCTGTGAATTTTTTTCCTCAGAAATAAGGTTCATAAAAAAAATTTTCTTGCGAATTTTAAAATCCGCAGGTAATTTTGTAGAAAAGGTAAAAAAAGAGCAAATAAAATATCTATGAATTTATTTAACATCCTAAAAGAATTTGAAACAAACAAAATATACCATATGCAAATTTCAAGGAATTGTATTAAAAGCATTCAAACAAGTCTTCATTACAAAATATAAATACATGAAGTGAAACAAAGTTTGGCACTCAAAATAAAAACATATAAAAGTGTTCTAACAATACTTAAATTCTAATCATCATGCTCATCATCCTCACTCCCAAATGTTTCAATATCTTCATTATCAGAATGTATAACATTTGGTTGTGATTGACTTGCAGGTTTTGGTTGAGGTTGAGGTTGAGATGGCGCATGAGAAGAAAAATCTGCAAATCCCAAATGTTGCATTAAAACCTGTACATTTTTTGTTGTTTCAGCAAGTTGGGTGTTTGTTTCAGTAAGTTGGGTGGTTGTTCCATCAAGGTGAGAATTTGTCTCAACTAATTTGACTCTTAAAGCTTCTTTTTCCTCTTTGGATTTTTGTAATGAAGCATTCAAAGCATGAACGTGTGCTCTAATAAGCTCATAATCGCCAGGAGTAGTAGAAAGCATTCAAAATTGGGGAGAGGTTGAAATTAGGAGAAGGCATAAAATCATCCTTAAATAGTTAAATGTTATTCAAGCTATTTTCAGTGATACAGAGGTTACAACAAAATCTTATGATAAAATGATGTGCTATATGGATGAAATGTGCAGAATACAAGACTAAGTCAGATCAACTGAGATACAATTTACAATTTAAGAGTGAGTCACATTGATCCTCAAGAGAATGCATTAAACTGACGGATTTGATCCCACTAACTGTAAGTGAAATACTAGATTTTCCAATAAATTGATAGGCCCAGGCTCTCATGCGTCCTGGACTTACTAATTAACAATAAGCCTTCTTTATCAAAAAAAAAAAAACAATAAGCCTTGATTCCACCTCACCAGTTTGAAGGACAGAGCTGCTTAAGCAACGTCATCTCAGAATATTTTCGGTAATGTGGTCTAAACAATGTAGTGAAGAACAAAAACAATACTTAATGACTTGATGCCTCAGATTCCCCCCTAAGGTGAGATCCAAAAAATAAATAAATAGAATAAACCGACAGTTGGCTCATAATCCTACCACGATGCAGTCATGAGGATAGAGTGAACTTCTTCAATATAATTGGTAAAACTCAGCATCTTCAAAGATAATAGAGAGAAACTAAATTCTTTATAAAAGCATGCAGAAAAATTGAATGTAATCATTCCATTGCGAACTTTAACTGAAAGCGGCACTCTCACAAATTTACTGATTTAGGAAGGCAATAGTTGTAAACGTCTTTAAGAAAAAAACTACAGTGTACATAAGACACAGTAAGAGTCTGACCGCTTCAATAGCAGTAAACACGTCGATAAAAAAGAAAAACGTATGTGCCACAGCAAGAATCCAGCCACATTGGAATATAGGAATTTTAGGAATGTTGGAAAATGGGCCACCCTTAATGGATTAGGCCCAAATCCATGTGGTGAGCCAAATGCGTAAATATGGACTCATGTGGGAACAAAGTTGTAATATTCCCCAATTGGATGAATTTGAAAATTAAAATAATGTCTGCGTAGGAACGGTTGAGTGAAATTGTGCGGGAACAGTTTTTCCCCATTCCATTATTTGAGGAACCAACCCATACGAGAAATAATCATCCGAGAAAATTTCCACGCTCTCTCTATGAAACATCCACTACTAGAAAAATACCATTTAGCGACGGAAAATCCGTCGCTAAATGACTATTTTCCGTTGCTAAAATGAAGGTCGCTAATATTTTCTGTCGCTAAATGGAAATTTTTCTGATGGAAAATAGCCATATAGCAATGGATTTTTCCATCGCTAAATGGCATTTTTCTAGTAGTGATCCCCTCCTTTTTCCTTGAGAAGCATTCTCTTCTCCTTCAAGTGCTCTTACTGTGTCTCATAGCATTGGATCCAGTCTGTGACCAATCTTCCGCGTGGGTAACTACAATTCATGTTCGATTTGTCAGGTACACCCTAATCCTTCAGCGGTATCAGAGCAATTACGCTCCTGAGGCATCTAATTTACTGTTCAAATATGATTTTGGTATGTTCATGGAGATGCAATGTGTGTGTATGATAATTTTGTTTGGTTTCCCACATAGCTTGTGATTCTATGAAATCATAACCATTTCATTTTACATTTATATTACAAGCATGTTTGTGTTTTATAAATTATATGTGAGTAGAAATCTTGTAGCATGCCTCTGTAAATCGAAATGAAGGAAACGGAAAGAGAAAACGAAACCAAAAATGGAGATCCAGATATGGGATCTCACACTACAAAAAAAATGATAATTAGCAGCGGTAAAATAGTAGCGGTTACCAAAACCGCTACTAAATCAAAGATTTAGTAGCGGTTTTCGGGCCAAGCGTTGCTAATAGGCGACGGAAAAATAATTTTGCAATTTGTAGCGGTTTATGACAAATTTAGCAGCGGTTTCATTAAATAAAAACCGTTGCAGAAGTGAAAGGTCATAATTAGCCGCGGTTACGGTCGCGGTTAGATAAACCGCTACTGATTTGCAATGGAATTTGTAGCGGTTCTTTCAAAAAAAATCGCTGCAAAAATGAAGAGTCTGTCAATTAGTAGCGGTTAAGACAAACCGCTGCTAAATTTCGACATTTCCCGAGAGTTTGCCCTAGTTTTGCAACGGTTATAGTAGCGGTTTTATTGAAACCGCTGCTTCTAAAACCGCTGCTAATTCAGCGCCTATATATTTCGCCCCTCCCCCCCTCATTTCTCACTTTCGACCTTTCAAAGCGTCAATTCAGAGGTCAGTTTAAAGTTTTTTCTGTTTTTAATTTTAATTTAATATTTTATAGTTTTATTTTTTAAATCGTTTATTTTATTTTAAATTTTTTTAAATTAAATTTATTTTAACTTTTTTAAATTAATTTTTTTTTCAGATGGCTGA
>JANTPZ010124413.1:0-12323 GCA_025593235.1 Vachellia pachyceras | reverse complement strand
ACTCTCTTGCACCAAACTTTTGCCTACACAATTGACAACATTATGGCCATCAATTACAAGCCATTTCCAAGACAAAAACTAAGGTAAATCTCCCTTAAACTCTCTCTTGATTTACATAAGCCTTAAGACATCAAACTTGTCTTTAATGTTTTCTAATGCTTCCAAAAACTTGGGCTCACTTTTACCCTACACAAAAACTCATTTTAAACTCATTGGAAGCATCAAAATCATCAAAACAATATTCCTTCCCAAAATTCCAGACCTGGCCGAGAGGTTCCTAAAACTACCATCAACATGATTTTTCAAACTTTCATCATGTATAACAATATATTCTTGATCCCAAAACACTTCTCATGGATTATTTATCTCAAAAACAAATCTTCCTCATCAAGTATAAAATTGGACAGCATCTCCCCTTAGGGTTTGAGATTCCAAAATTTCATACAAACATCAAACCCAAGCAATATACACATCAATCTTCTCCTTATCATGCAAGGAGTGTTTTGCAACCATTTATTTCCTCTAAATCCCTCTCTTTCTCATTTTTTCTCTCATGAACCCTAACTTTCCAGCCACCAAAAGAGAGCCAAAACCAAAAATCTAAACCGATAGAAAGGTAGAGGAAGTTGCAAGGAAGAGATTGATGTATAACATAAGGTGCTTTCTTCCCTTACCTTGGATTTCCTTAAGCTTCTTCCTTCTCTTTTTACTTGTTCATGGAGTCTCTTCTTCTCTCTTTTTGCTGCTGGAATGTTGGCCAAGATGGAGGAAATGGGAATAAAACCCTTATAATAAAATGGAAGGCTTGGATTCATTCTTAATGGTTAAGCATAATCTAATGGCTTTAGATTGCACCACATATGCAACACATGCTCATCTCTCATTGGCTCATTAAAAGTGTCATGATGGGGCTGCACATGGATGAAAAATCTGTTGGGAACCTTGGTTACACTAACTAAACCAGTTACCATTCGGTTACTTCTACCGATTACAACTTTCACCGGTAAAAGTAACTTAATTCCAATAAATCTTTTTCTTCTTTTCTGGAGATGTTTCCTTCCTCATTTAATCTCCATAATTCCCTCTTAAATATAATAAAATCATCATCCTCAAAATGTCCCTTAATCCTATCAAAATTAATAGGATTACTTTATCCTGTCTAAAACTCCTGAAAACAAGCAATTTTAGAATAAATCATTTTTAGGGTCTTGAAATTTTCTACATTTTTCATTGACACTGTAGCACTTTTTCATTCCCCAAAATACCTTCTAGATTGTCCAAAATTAATTTTTGGAATAAATTATATTTTTGGGGATTTTTCAGATCTTTTTCCCGATTTTCGGGAAAATCGCCTTAATTGTACTTTGGGCAATAATTTTGTAAAATACTATAAAATTCACTGAATTTTTCTAGACTCTGGTTTTTGGTCTTTGAGACCTCCTGATACCTTAAATAATTATTTTTAACCTTCAAATCTTTAAAATTTCATAATTCCTCATCCAGATCGAATTTCAACAATCGGTTGAATATCTGGTAATCAGTGAGTTCTGCTCTATCTTTTGGGCATCTATGAATTTTTCTGATTTTTGGTCAACTGTTTGACTTTGACTTCGACTTTGTCAAATTACCAAAATGCCCTTACACTTTATCTTAATGACCAAAATGCCCTTTCACTGTCTAACTTTTCATAAATTCCCATTTTGCCTTGATCTTTTGGTTTCTGACCCCTTGAGCACTTCCCAAGAGGTCACCCATCCTGGAATTGCTCCCTGGACGAGCACGCTTAACTTTAAAGTTCTTACCGACTTCCATCCATAAGGCCAAATCTGATTCTGCGACTTCTGGCCTAACAGCAATCAACTTTTTCCGTACTTTCTATCCGTGGGCTCTAACTTGACTTTTGACTACTAGTTTGGCCTCTTTATCCAATGACCATATTACCCTTGGTCTTATACTTAATGACATTTATGACCCTGACTTACATTCTTAGTAATTTCAAAGCCTTATGACTAAATTGACCAGGATTTTTTTGGTCCACCAACATTTCTTCTTTTTGTACTTTTATTTTTAGGCCTAGTCTTAACTCCTAACTGACGATTTGGCCTCTACGTTAGTTTATAGAAAAGGGTGGATATTACATGTTTAAATATGAGAAAAGGAAGAAAGTAAACAAGTATGCCTAAAGGAAGGAAATGGAAATGGTAAAATTGTATTGAAGAGTTAGTAAGGTTGGTCAAAACCTCAACTTTGGGCTGATGTGAAATATAGCAAATGAACTCCAAATGAGTTGAAATTTTCCAGAAAAATAGCTCATGTTGCACATCATTATTGGCTCTAATTCTTGCTCTTTCTTACTTTCTCTTTCAAGAACACTAATTTGGGATCTTGAGAAAGAGAAGTTTATTCAAGATTCTAAGACCATAGAGAGGAAGAGAAACTTACAAGCTTCAAGAAAAGGTATAGGATTAGGTGTTTAAGCTTGATACCTTGAGTTTTGTGAATCTTTTCTCTTCTTTGCTTCCATGTAAATGGCGTGAACTTTAGCTCTCTTTTCTGTCCAGATTTCATGCAAATGGCTTGGAGAAGAAGACCAAAATTTGTTTTATTTAAAACCTTCATAAAAATGTGGATGGCCAAGATTGAATCTTGAAATTAAAACTTGATCTAATGGTCTCATATTAAGCCACCACCTTGACATTTGCTTACTTAATTGGTCTTCATAAAATGGTAATAATGGCTGCACATGGGGTTAAAAATCTGGTTGTAACCTTGGTTACACTAACCAAACCGGTTACCATTCGGTTACTTCTGCCGATTACAACTTTCACCGGTAAAAGTAATTTAATTTCAGTAAATCTTTTTCCACTTTTCTGAAGATGTTTTATTCCTCTTTTAATCTCTATAATTCATTTACTAATATGGCAAAATACTTTCCCAAAAATATCCCTGAATTTCGTCCAAAAATAACAGGGTAATTTCATCTTGTCGAAAATCCCTGAAAAACGTATTTCTGACTAGCAAAATATTTTTATGGCACTAAAAATTTCTAAAATATTCACTGATATTCTAGCCCTTTTTCTTTCCTCAATTTGCCCTTCGGATTATCTGAAAATAATTTTTGAATAAAATTATATTTTCAGGATTTTCGGGCCTTTTTCCTTAAAATCGGGAAATTCGCCTCAATTATATATTGGGCAATAATTTTATTAATTACTATAAAATTCAATTGATTTTCCTATGCCTTGAACTCAACCGATTGAGGTCTCTTGGCACCTCAAATAATTATTTTTGGCTGATTTACCTTCAAAATTCTCTAAATAGAGATTTAGGCCGAATTTTGACAATCTGTCAAATCTCAGTTAATCAGTGAGTTCTGCTCTATCTTTTGGGCATCTGTGAATTTTTCTGATATTTTGGTCAACTGTTTAACTTTATCAAATGACCAAAATGCCCTTAGTTTCTCTAATCTTTCATAATTCCCATTTTGCCCTTGACTTTTTCGCCCTTAATTTTTTCGTGTAATGACATCTGGCTCCTTCCCAGAAGGTCACCCATCCTTACACTGCTCCAGGGTGAGCACGCTTAACTACGAGTTCTCGTAAAATTAGTCCTGTTGAGCCAGGTCTGATTTCGGATATCCAGCCCATTAGCATCAACTTTTTCCGTGCTTTCTATCTGTGGTCTCTAACTTGACTTTTGACTACTGGTTTTGGCCCCTTTTTATCCAATGACCATATTGCCCTTGGTCTTTATACTTAATGACATTTATGTCCCTGGCTTATATTCTTAGTAATTTCAAAGCCTTAGGACTAATTTGACTAGGGTCTCTTTAATCCACTAACATCTTCTCTTTCTGTACTTTTATTTCTGGGCCTTATCTTATCTCAAAACTATCGGTTTTACCTCTATTTCAATTTACAAAAAATGGTGGATATTACAATCTACCTGACCTATGTCCAGTCCTTAGAGCTCCTCTAAGATTTTTGAATCCACTAATTAACAACACTCAAGGCTCACTGGCCTTTTACAACTGGAAGCTCCCTCCCCCTTACTACACCTACTAAAAACAGAGTCCTTGCACTCTGTTTTTCAACTCAAATTCAATCCAACTTATTCAAGGTCCCAACCTTGAATATTTCACAAATTTATAATGAATTTTGATAAGACAGACTCTCTTGGAAGAGTTAATGCTAAAGTATTTAAGCTCACAAGAATTTATGAACACAAAGGCAGTTACAAAGAATAATGGCGCATTAAGGTCTTTTCTCATCATCATCGTCTATCGTCAGGACTTCTTCATTTATAGCTGTGACTATATTCAATAGCGGTTACTCTGAGTTTGAATAGCCGTTGAAGGGAAGATGGTGTCTGTTACTTAGAATAGCTGCATTAGTTGCACTGTCATTAATATTTCATTGAATGCTTGTTCAACTGTTGAAGGCGTAAGTCACAAAAGTTCGACTTCATTTCTTAGGTGTCCTGGGTTATTTAATGAAAGAACTAGGAAGCATTTATTAGAGTAGATAACATTCAAAATATCTAGACATGAAAGAGGAAAGTTTCGATAAATGCTAGGCTTAGATGTCAAACTCGACTGGTACAGTGTCAGATAAAGTAATGCTCAAGTTTTGTTTCTCAATACTCGAGTGCTAATCAGAAAAACCAAGTGCAAATTTGAATTTCATGAGGCAGTGCTGGTGTTTTAGATTCAAAACCCAAGTTCTTATAACAGGTTTGAAGTAACTCGAGTGTTTGATTGAAGTGTTGCAGAACACTTTAATTCAGTACTCGAGTTGCCTTAAGAGTGTTGAAAGAAACCATAAATGCTCAAGTGTTGTAATCAGGTAATCGAGTTTTGTAAACACTTTTAGTTGATACTCGAGTTTTCAAGAAGAAGTTTGAAGTACAAATATTTTGGAAAACTTCAATACTCGAGTGTTCAGTCACAATACTCAAGTGATGATAACACTTTCAACAAAACTCTCAAGTTGTCTGTTGCAAATGTTGTGTTTATGTGAAAGAAATGAGTTTGATACTCGAGTATTACAAACCAATACTCAAGTGTTGACAACACTTCAATTTATAACTCGAGTTTTCTACTTCAAGTGTTGTGCTGTGTTTTGAAAATAAAGCTCAATACTCGAGTATTGCAAACCAGAACTCAAGTGGTGACAGTACTCCTTTCACAATACTCGAGTTTTACTTATAAGCATTCAATTGCAAAGCATTTTGAATTCGAATACTCGAGTTTCATAAAACACAACTCGAGTGTTGTCAATACTTTAACCTAATACTCGAGTTTCATCTGAAAGTTTTGGAATTTAACACATCTCTAAAGATCAATACTCGAGTTCTAAATCATAATACTTGAGTGTCATCAATACTTTCATACAAACTCGAGCTCTAAGTGAATGAAAACTTAAAAACTCGATTACTTGAGTACAGAACTCGAGTGCTTCAACATGAACACTTAGAAATTCAAGGTTTTTATTGAAAAACAAGTTAATCTTCATAATTCCTGCAATCATACATTAATCAATTTTGTTATCATCAAAATATGGCATCAACATGGTGGAGAAATAATAACCATTGGATCAAGCTAATTTCTCAAGATGCAATCACCACCTTTAGATCAAATTGCCACTTCATTAAATCAATTTTATCACCTCCATTTCTAGGCATTCTTCACGAAATCCAGCAGAAAATTGAGAGAGAAGAGGTGTCCTCCATAGCTCCAAGCAAGAGGAGAAAAGGCTCCACAAAACTCCAAGGTAAGTGATCTTCCCATGCAAACTTATACATATTCTTGATCCTTGGAATTTCCTCTACACTTCTATCAGTTTAGATTTTTTATTTAGGCTCTCCTTTTGGTGCTAGAATGTTAGGGTTCATAAGAGGAAAAATGAGAAAGAGTGAGATTTAGAGAAAAAGATTGGTTGCAAATCCTTCCTTGCATGATTTGGAGTTATTTGTTATATATTTTGTGTTGGTTTGTTGCTTGCAAGAATTTTTGGAATGATGAACTTATGGGGAGGTGCTGTCCAAATTTTTATTTCATGAGGAAGAGGTGTTTTTGCATTGAATAATGCATGGGAAGTAGTTTAGGATCAAGAATAAGCCATTACATGCAACGAAAGTTTGAAAATCACATTTGTTGGTTATGGTTCTATTTTTGGCCAGGTCTAGAAAAATTAGGAGTGTGATTTTCATGAATTTTTATGCTTCCATTGGCTTTAGAATAAAAAATTGTATAGGATGGAAGTGAGAAAAGGATTTGGGAAGCATTGGAATTAATTTAGACAAGTTTGAAAGATTTAGGGTTTATAATGTTAAAGAGGAAGTTTGTCTAGTTTTAATGTATTTTATGGCTTGGTATTGATAGCCATGACATAATGTTGTATATAGAAAAGTGAATTATCAAAGAACACCTTTGGAAGGAAAAGAAAGAGAGCATACAAATTCAAGTGCAAGTTGGAAATAAAAGTAGCAAAAGTTACTAACTCTACACTAATAGTTGCATAGATATTTATTTATGAAATTGTGCTTTTTGCATGACAAACTTGTGATGTTTGAGTATGTGATCATGTGAATTTTAATATGCTAAGGCCATATGCAAAGTGTAAAATTTTGTGAAATTCACATGTTCATGCATGTGTTAGTAAGTATTGAATAATTGTCATACATATTAGTGGTTAACTGAGTGCTTTTGCTATTGGGATTTCTTTGAAATCTCACCCTTCCAAACTAACCATGTCTAGGTCCAAGTTCAAGGAAGGGTAAAGGCAAGACTAGTGAAGAGTAAATGAAGCTTATTATGGACCTTTGGATGCAAGTTTATGGTGCCTTTTTATATACATCTTTATGTATTTGGACTTAATGTACGACATAAACCTCTACTTGATGAGTATGTTTAGATGTATAAATTCATGCATAAGTATGTATGAATAAGTTGGTTTGAGTTAAGTATGCTTTGGGCAAAATTTGAAATGGTAAAATTTTAAAAAGGGTTCCAAAACTGTTAAAAACCCCCTATTTTTGAGCTGTAAAGAAAAATAGCAATCTAAGTCCAATTGAGCTGAATTTTTCTGAAACATAATTCATATGGTGATCTCTAAAATGAGTCTAAGTTCACTAAATTTGGACATCGACATAAGAAGTTATGGTTTTCCAAAGTAAGAACAAAAATCTGGAAAATTGAAAAATGACCATATGAACAGTGCAATTTCATGTAATAAACTGTATTGAATGAGCAAGTTTTTGGATAAATAAATATTTTTCCCCTGTAGAGAATGTTATAATCTTCATTTAGAAATTGGAATAACTCAATTTTGATTTTTCTAGAATTAGTTATAAATTTTCAAAACTAAAATTTTTGACAAAATGAATAGTAATTCAAGAAGAATTTTGAAATTTGAATTCTTTGGTCATTTCAAGTTGTGCAAGGCTCAAAAGTGATCCAATAATAATCTATTATGAAGTTAATGAGGTAGATTAAAGCGTGTTACACTTACCCTCGTGAACCGTGTGTTCACGCCTGTTTTTGTGGCCTCAAGCTACGCCTGATTATTTACCATTGGTGACTGTGAGTCCACGCCTAATATTCTTTTTTGTTGAAATTCTACAAAAATTTGAGTTTTAAATATTATTTTTAAATCAATTTTATCAGACGAGTGGTTTTACTACGTAATTGAAATTTTCTAAGAAATGATTTATTATACGGTTTAAATGTGACTTGATTATACTCAGCAGAAAATGAGTTTTGTTGTTACGATATTTATCGTAGTTGAATCATTTATTTTATTTTCTTAATTTTAAAAAATTATATTTATAGGAATTTATTCACCGGAAATTTCCTTTTGGCTTCAGATAGCCCAGTTAACCATATACCTTTGGTTAAGCAGTGAAGAGCCTCCTTTTTATTTTAAAGATACTGGCTTATTGTGCAGCTGTTGTTCGGTGTAACACTCCTTACTTAGCCTCATTAGCTTCATATTATATCATTAATGAACCACTTTTAGGCCTTACATAGTTCAAATTGACCAAAGAAGTGAAATTGAGAATTTCAACCCGAGTTACTATTCATTTGGTCAATTTTTCAAGATTTCTAGCCCAACTTTGAAAATTCATAACTAACTTTAGAAAAATTGAAATTAAGTGGCTCTAATTTCTATATGAAGCTTATAATATTCCCTACATGAAAAAAATACTCATTTGTCCAAAACCTTACCTAATCAATACAGTTATTACGTGAAGTCTCACTTTTCATATGGTCATGTTTCAATTTTCTAGGTTTTCCCCTTAACTTTGAAAAGACCATAACTTCTTGTATAAATTTCCAAATCTAGTGGTCTTAGACTCATTTTAAAGCTCACCATATAAACTTTTAAGGGTTTTAGATCCCCTTCTTTCAAAACTTATTCATTTCTTAAAATTTTGTAAAACCCTTTTTACTATAACTAATTATCTCACATGATCTTGCATGCATCCATACACATATACATATCATCAAGTAGAGGTTTAGGGCTTTACATTAATTCCAAAGCATATAAATATGTGCATGATAACAACTTCACATAACTTGGCAAGAAAAGGCAACACAATGCTTCCTTTACTCTTCATTCACTTTGCCTTTACCTTTACTTGAACTTACACCTAAAGTGGTTAGTTGGAGGAGAGAAAGATTTTTGGAAATCCCAATAGCAAAACACACTAACACATTTAAACAAGCATGGCAACTCTTTATAAATGAGTGTAGGATTAGGGTAATATGAAATGTGTGATTGAGCTTTATTTATACATCTGTTGTACTTGAATTTCCAGAGTTTTTGATCCAATTTTAGCCCATTCATTACCCTTCTTGTGCTTAATTTGAGAATTAGAGTTGTTGATTTGGAATAGCGTAATTTTGGGTGCATTTGCCATAATTATGATATAACTGTGCTTAAATTCCATCATGAGCAAATGATACTTCAAATATTTGCTATTTTATTTCAAGAACTCTAAACAAGAACTTGAAGAAAACATCTTTGGAGAAGTTCACCGCGGCGCAATCCAAAGTTCACCGCGGCCAAAGTTTAGCAAGCCAACAAAGGACTCTCGGGAGAGGTTCACCACGGCGAATATCGCACGTCAGCACCAGAATTTGCTCCAAATGGAAAATAAACCCAACCCGGTTCCTTGGATCCGACTCTGGACGGTTAGGATGACCTAATTAGGGTAAGTTCAAAGGAAGAAAAATAGGTGGAGGCAGAAAACACTGGATACACAATTTCTCTCATCCTCTCTACTCTCCAAACCCTACTTTCACTCCATTTCACCACCATCAATCCATCATAAGCCTTCCATCATCCATTCGGAGCCCGCTTTCGCATAGAATGAGTGGCTGAGCATCTCCTTTCCTCTTGAGGATGAAGATGGTCTGAGTTTGAAGTTCCGAAAGGGGAGTATTTGTTTTCCATCTGTATCTATGTTATAGATTACTTGGATTCTGAGTTAGAACTTGTAATTTGTACGTAGATACTTGGTCTCGGTCGAGCCAAACTTGGATTATTTGTGTATTGAAGTTGTTTTGTGTTTAACGTAGTAGAATGAAGTCTCATCTCTACTTATTCAGTGAAATCTTTATTGTTCTCTTTAATCTTCCTAGTTGTGCTTGATTTTAGAGGCAATGATGTGTTGAGTTGAATTTTGCACCTTGCGACTTCCGTACACACACTAAGTGCTTCTAAAGGGTTTCATGGAATGGAGTTCATTACATGGAATTTTTGACCCAGAGAGTTGTTGGGGTTTTCCATTACGAAACTTAGTGTGAAAACCGATGCATTTCCTAATCTTTTGCGAACTATGATGGCCTACTCATTTTCAAGAGGAAATCCATTATCCAACACCTTTTCACTCCAACCTATTTTTGCTGCCTTCGCATAATTCGAAAATACCAAAAACAAGTTTTGCTTTGAATTTAGTCTTTTGTGCATAGCAATCTTGAACCAAAAATTGTTTCCATTTGCATCGCAAACATAATCACAAGCCATTAACTATTGGTATGCATTAGCTCTAGAGAGAATGACCCTAGGGTTGCACCTTGTGTAATCCTTGGAAATCATAATTATTTTTTTGATCCATTTCCAAGGCTAGACAACGACAAAATTTTATAATCTGCGAATTAGTCGGATCAAAAATTGGCGCCGTTGCCAGGGAGCTAAGTGCTATTAGTTAGTTAGATTGTGTTTTTGTTTGTTTGTTTTGCATTAGTGTTTATAGCATAGGATCAACTTGTTCATATCATAGGATTGCATCTTAGGAAACATACTTGAATCCATTAGTTATCAGCTGCATTTTGCATAATTTTAGCCCTATCGCCACGACTAAATCCTATTTTCGCCGCGACGCATGTGAACTTTCACAGAGAAACATCCTCTCGTGTGTAGTGCGCAGCGACCAAAATTGAATTTCGCCACGGCCAAACTTGCATAGTTAGCGAGAGATTCCTCTCGGGTGTAGTGGGCAGCGACCAAAATATATTTTCACCACAACCAACAAGCTGAATTCTCACTTGTTAACCCTCTCGGGTACTGTTCGCCGTGACGTAATTATACTTTCACAGTGGCCAATATTCCTTTTTCACACTTCATTCGCTTGTTTTATTCCATTTCAAACGCATATATACATTTCAATTATACATCTCTTTAATACATACCCATTCATACACTTACACACACCTATTCCATCCATTTTTGAAGTGTGCTTTGAGTTGTTTTAATTTTGATCCTACCTTGATATTTTTCTTTGTATGCCCAAAAAGAATCAGATTGAACCTTACGATCCTGAGATTGAGAGAATATTGAAGGAGAGACGTAAGGCTAACAAACGAAAAGAGAAAGGCAAGGTAGTTAGAGAATTAGGCATAGAAGTAGGAGAGTCTAGTGTAGAAAAAATAGTTCAAGTAGGAGAGTCTTTAGAAAACATAATGGTTGAGAATCAACCAAACCCCTAAAATAGAAACATAAATGAAATCAACCGGGGAATGGTAATGGAAGAAATGGTGAAGAAGAGAGAATAGGGGATAATAACGGAAATAATAGAAGAAGAACTATTAGAGAAGCCACCACCTCTGATGTGAATTATGATCCATTTACTGCTGCTTGCCCAAATTATGATGTCAATTTTGAGATTAAAGGATTACTCTTTAATTCTCTTCCTAAATTTCATGGTTTGGCAGGAGATGATCTGTACATACATTTGCAATCATTATCAATGATATGCCAGAGCATGAAACCAGTTGGAGCCTCACTTGACCAAGTTCTATGGAAGGTATTCTACCTATCATTGGAAAGGTAAGGCAAGAGAATGGTTCATGAGTCTTCCAAGGCATGTGGCCAATGACTATCAAAGCTGGGGTAACTTGAGAAAAGCATTTTTGGAGAAATATTTTCCAGCCTCAAGAACATCATCTATGAGGAAGGAGATCTATTCCGCACGCCAAGAGTTTGATGAGTCGTTGTACGACTATTGGAATAGATTTCAAGATCTTCTTTCTCGATGCCCTCTGATGTAGCCATGTTAGTATTAGTTTTCTGTTGGAATTTCCAGAGTTTTAGAATCAAATTTAGTCCATACATGACCCTTTTATGCTTAAATTGGTATTAGGAGTTGTTGACTTGGATTAGTGTAATTTTGGGGTCATATGCCATGAATAACTATATATTTGTGCCTTAATTCATTCATGAGCAAGTGATACTGCCAAATTTTGTTGTTTCATTTCAGGAATTCCGTGCAAAAGGGCAAAGACAGCGGTTCTGGATATGTTCGCCACGGCGTAAACAAAGTTTACCGCGGCCAAAGTTCATGCATGCAGACGAAGAACTCTCGGGAGAGTTTCGCCGCGGCTAAATCCATAGTTGGTCGCAGCGAAAATCGCGTATCAGCACCTGATTTTTACTCCAGATGGAAATAACCCGATCCAACCTCCAAGACCCAACCCAGAACGGTTTTAATACCTCACTTAGGGTAATTTTCGAAAGAGGAAGGGGGAGGAGGCAAAGGAGAGGCAAGAGCAAAAACCCACACCATTTCTCTCATCTATACACACTCTTCAACATTCCATCACCCATTTCTTCCACCATCCATCCATCTACAATGCTTCATCCATCCATTTGGAGTGTGATTCTTCCTTCCATGAGGAGCTGAGCATCTCCAACCTCTTGAAGATGGAGTAAGCCGGAGTTCGAAGTGCCGAAAGGGGAGTATTTGCTTTCAATCTGTATTTACGTTATAGATTACTTAGGATCCGAGTTGGACTATGTGATTTGTATGTAAATGCTTGG
>JANTPZ010124350.1:0-11418 GCA_025593235.1 Vachellia pachyceras | reverse complement strand
ATTTGGGTAGTCGTAATGTCTTGATAGAGACCGCTTGCGACTTGTGGGCTTATGGTGAGATTAGCCCACTGCCAACTTTATATGGGCCTACAGGGTCGCACGCAAGAACAGCCCAACATGAGCTTTATTTCTAGGGTTTATTCGAATTTTAGATATATATGTATATATGTTGAAATTCGAAATTGCACAATATTATATAAATGATATTTTGTGTCTTAGTTTAATTTATTTGATAAATTAAATGATTAGCATCAATTTAATTTATAAAGATAAATTAAATCTGTTGGCTCATTATTAGGATTAATTAAATGGATATGATTTGATCAGATTAATTTAATCCAAATTAATATTGCAAAATTCGAATTTCATATTTTGAATTTCAAGACTAGATCTAGAATATCCTTTTGAAATTCGAATTTCAAGATTAGATCTATAATATCTTTTGGAATCTGAATTTAAAGATTAGATCTAGAATATCTTTTGAAATCTGAATTTCAAGATTAGATCTAGAATATCTTTTGAAATCTGAATTTCAAGATTAAATCTAGAATATCCTTTTGAAATTCGAATTTCATGATTAGATATAGAATATCCTTTTGAAAATTAAAATTTAAATTTTTCAATATTAATAAAATATTAATCCTTGATTATGATGCACTCTATGAGCTTTATAAATATAAGTGCTCGTGAACAGAAGAGGCATCCCATTCTGAATTTGAATTCGCTCTTGAGCCATGAAACCTTAGAAAGAGAGAGTGAAACAAAGAGGCGCTAGCACGCTGCTATTCTTGGAGACTGTTCGCGTGGATACTGGTAGAGGGAGGCGATTGAAATAACGTCAGTTCCTCGTGATCAGAAGTAAGAGCGCAAAAGGTTGTGGAGTTTGAAGAGATCTAGACGCAGAGGAAGGGATAATCTCGAAACGCAAAAGGTACGCCTTCATCTCCTCGATTTAAACGCCTTTGACTGATTCGTATTTGGGATTAGAAAATTTTAAATTCCAGTACTTGTACATACTAATCCCAACATATGTTAAGTTTGAGGTAGAGCTAGATAAAATGGAAATATGCAAGAAATGGATCCAAGCAAATAAGTTACTGAAAAAGGGGTCCAAAGGCCTTAACAAGAGACAAACTTGAGGTAACAATGAAAAATAGCGAATGAAGTCCAAATGATATAAAATTTTATAGTTAAATACTAAACATTCCAAGCTTTAAAATGAGCTAAAGTTTACTGAATTTGGATGTGTATATAAAAAGTTATGATTTTTCAAAGTTGAGGGAAAAGGCTGGAAAATGGAAAAATGACCAAATGAATAATGTTTCTTCACGTAATAAAATGTACTAATTGGTTAAGAAATTGGTCAAGGAGATATTTTTCCTCTATAGAGGATTTAATAAGCATCATTTAGGATCTTGAACCACTTGATTTTGAATTTTTTAGAATTAGTTATAAATTTTCAAAGTTGGCCAAAAATCTGGAACCATCAAGTGAACAGTAATGGTGAACAGTACTATTGCAAAGTTTTAAGATTTCACTTGGTCGGCTAATTATAAGCATTTGATGGTCATAAAGTGGTTCACAATCAGTCTCTAATAGAAAGTAAAGTACGCTAAGGAAGGTATTACAATCTTCATGCCACTCATCATGACACAAATCTCTAATCCTCTATTACTTCTTCCAATCCACCTTCTACACATGAATCCCCTATTTACCATGCAGTGACTGATCTACACCAATCCCCACAAAACATTAACCCAAGCACATGTACACTAAATTGAACCAATCAGTCCACTCTCTATCATAACTATCCCAAAGCCCCATATGCCTCATCCCCAACCTTCAAAACCACCCAGGTGCTCGACACTAATTTCCGCCATTCCAAATGAACTTTATGACCCCACAATTCCTAGTTCCAATGACCCACTTCCCATGCATATCCTAATCCTTGGCAATGTTTCAACATCATAGGACAAGATTTTTATTCTTGTTAACCTCCTGGTTCTCAACCCATCCAATGGGGAAGGAGGAATCAGCCCAAGAAGATCTCCCCGAGGAAGGAGACAAATAATTAGTGACCAACCGCTTGTTATCAGCTTTACATGCTCACCTTTTTAGATGCATTTAAACTTTCATTGTTAGGAATTTATGTTTTATCAGCTTTACATGCTCACCTTTTTAGATGCATTTAAACTTTCATTGTTAGGAATTTATGTTTATTTTATATTTTGATGTATTACTTTTTGATATATTAGTTTCATTTATATATTAAAATTTGTAGTGTTGTATGTTTCAATTAAGTTGTACATCCCCATTTATCCCTCAAATTTGAATTTCTATGTCTTGTATGTTTCATTTAGGATTGTAGATTGGAATGGACAATGCACATTCAAATTTTCCCTTCTTATCTATATAAGGTTGCGCATTGCCATTTATTCTTCAAATTCGAAAGTCACTCGATTGTATGTTTTAGTTATGGTCATACATTAATATATAACTCAAATTTGATTGTGAATTTGTTATATGTCATCTTACACGTTCCCTTTTATGCTTCACATTCAAATGTCCTTATCTTGTATGTTTCATTTATGGTTATACATTGGCATTTGGCACTCACATTCAATTGTAGAAAACCATGGTCAAATTCCTATTATACATTGGCATTTATGGTTATACCTTGGCATTTGGGGTAGCCTTTACTGCATCTAGTCTACATGATTTGTGCATAACTAGGAATGAAACATGGAGAACCCCAACTCTGATCTCTCTCAAGCATATCATTAAGTATATCAACCAACAAAGCCTCTTCCTCATATGACCGTACCTAAGCCTAATGTCCTTTCCTAAATTCTTCTCCGTGCAACCCTTCTCAATTGGCCATCTCGTTGTTCTACCCTCCCCAACAAGATCTCCCCAAAATTCATCCCTTTAATTTTGGTGGATGTAAGCTACAACTCTACACTAACTCCCTCCTACGTTAATGGCTGTAAGAGACAACTCTACCCTATCTTCTTCCATAGAATAATCAAGTTCAAATGGGTAATGACAGGTTTAAAAATTTGAAACTCATTTAAGGATATAATAGGAATTTGACCATGGTTTTCTACAATTGCCATGAAATTTCATCCAACCAAATAAGAAATTTTCAGTTGAACTAATTTCCATTCCAATGTCTACCAAACAAGTTACCACTTAAAAATTTTCCATTCAATTAAATTCCCTTAACCAAACAGGCCCCAAGTTGTAGGAGTATGTTAGTTATTGTAACACGTTGTGACTAGCCCTTTTGTATCATGAGTATGTCCTTAGCCATGAAGAGTCAAAGTATCTCTATAATAGTATTAAAATATGGGCCCTGCAATGGCTATATCTAATTCTACTCAGTACATATACAAAGCAAAGGTTTATACTATGAGCAGTCTGCTAAGTGGCCTCCAGCACTTCCCTAAAATTCCAGTAAAAAAGCTCTTACTTGAAAACATTTAAATTAACCGAATAGATAAAATTCTTCGTATTCAAAAATTTAACTCAAAACACATACGAGCGAGTGCCAATGAGGGATAAAGGATCTACATTTTTAATCTTTGTCACATAATTTATAGAAATTCTCAATGCCATCATTGCACATAATCTGTAACAAAATATTCTACTCAACTTTCAAACAAGGGTTTACACTATCATTTTACTTTTTAAAATTAACAAGGTAAAACCATATGAATATTATCAGTATTCTCGTTACCAATGACATTAACACAATGAGAACAACTGATTGAGCTTTATTTTTATAATATTCTGGCTTGAATTTCCAAAGCATTTAATGCATTTTTGCTCAATCATGAACCTTCTTGAGCTTAATTTGGAAACTAGAGTTGTTAATTATGATTAGCTTGATTTTGGGTGTATTTGCCATGAAAAATGACATATTTGCACTTAATTATAATCATGAGCAACGATACCTCAAATGTTTACTATTTTATTTCAGGAACTCTAGCTAATGACAATTAGAGACATCTCTGGAACAGTTCGTCGCGGCATAATTTATAGTTCGTCATGGCCAAAGATCAAGCCAGCGAGCGAGAACTCTCAGAAGAGATTCGCCGTGATGAAACCTCAAGTTCACCGTGATAAATATTGCGTAACATCACCAGAGATGCTCCAAATGGAAAAAATACCCGATCCACCTTGTGGATCCGACCCAAAGCGGTTGAAATATTCCATTTAGGGTAAAATTAACCAGAGGATGGAGGGAGAGGCAAAAAAATCCATCCATACTCATCTCTTCATTTTTCTATCATTTCATTGCTTCTACACCCCTAAATTCACTTCATCACATCCCCAAATTCTATCATGTATCTTCATCCATCCATCCGGAGTCCTAAACTACTTGATATGAGAAGCTGAGCATCTCTTTTCCTCTTGGTGATGGAGATGGCTTGAGATCAAAGTGCCAAAAAGGGGAGTAGTAGTTTTAATCTGTATTTGTGTTATAGATTCATAGTTTCTGAGTTAGGACTTATGATTTGTACTTAAATACTTGGTCTCGTTGAGCCAAACTTTGATTACTTGTGTATTGATTTTTCTTTGTGTTTAACTTAGTAGAGTGAAGTCTCATTTCTACTTGTTCAATTAGATCTTTGTTGCTCTCTTTTATCTTCCTAGTTGTGCTTGATATTTGAGGCAATATTGTGTTGAGTTAGATTTTTCACTTGGCAATTTCTTTATGCACACTAAGTGTTTTTAAAGGGTTTCATGGAATGGAGTTCATTGCATGGAATTTCTGACCCGACGAGTTGTTGGGGTTTTTCATTACAAAACTTAGTGTGAAATTACTGCTTCCCCTCATGTTCGTATTTCCAAGAGGAAAACCATCACTTAACACTTTTTGCATTTTAATCCTTTTTTTTATTTCATTACAAAACAAAAAAAATACCAAAAAGAAATTTTATTCTGTAATTAGCTTCAACTATATGCAATTGTGAATCAAACATGGTTTTCAACTCCAAAGTAACCTTAATCTCAAGCTAACTAACTAGTAATGCAAGAGGCTCCATAAAGAATGACCTTGGGGTTGCACCCTATAGTGCAATCATTGGAAATCACAATTGTTTTGATATGTTTCCGAGATTTGACAATGACAATTTTTTATATTATTATCTGTGGCATGAGCGGATCAACAACATGATCATTTGAGTTCACAAATTACTAGATATATTTATTTCTACACCGTTATGATATATATGCCACAATGGTCACTAAAGTCATATGGATAACATCAATCCAAACACTTTATCATACACTGATTCTCCCTTATTACTCCCCCACTTTATCACCTCGAGCTAAACCCATTGGCTAGTGAATTCCCATGAGATTGGTAGCTACACAATGTGATCATTGTTCAAGTGAGTTAGACCAGCCAAAATCCACATAGCATGAGATCAAACCCTTAGTTCTTCCATCTCAAAGTGGAAGCATATAATACAAGTAGCCTGATAAACTGCTTTTAATTCCTTTATTGAAGCTTTGACATGAGAGCTCTCACTTGGAAACATTTTAATTAACTTAATGATACCGGACTTTATGCATAGAATCCAACTCAAAAGGCATAGGAGCAAGAGCTAACGAGGGCTAAATGGTTTACATTGTAAAGCTTTATCAATAAAGTTGATACAATTTCTTAGTTAACATCAACATTACACATAATTTGTAACAAAATATCCTTTTCAACTTTCAAATATGGATTTATATTGTCATTTTAAATTTTAAAATTCACAAGGTAAAACCATATTAATATTATAATTACTATCGTACTAATAACATTATAATAAGTAGTGTAACATCAATATCTCAATTCATAACTTAACATATATCTAGGTTTCAAAAATTAATAGGTCAGATTAGGGTTAATCAGAGATTAAACCGACCATATTAACGTAATAACATTTAATTGAAAATATCAAAATACAAGACTTTTAATATTAAAATACATCACTTTAGTTAAATTTTACGATTTTACTCTAATTTAAATTTGTAAAAATTAGTTGAGATTCATAAAAGAGAGATTATGATAATTTTTCAAAACCATTAATGAATCAAACAAATCCTATGCAATAGAGTTGGACATTTAGTGTTAAGAGTAGTAGGCCATGTGCAAATAAAGGGGAGGGAGTAATGGATAATGATTCACAGGCTTCACGAACCACACACATGTGGAATTCATCCACAATTCATATACATCCATCATTCCATCTACAAGCACGGCAACAACAAGTGAATAACACAACAATAACAGCTGATGTGAGCAAAGCAAGCTAATAGCAACAACAGAGCAAGGCATGGCAAAGCAGAAGGAGTTGATGGCAAAACAGGCAAGGAGAGGCACGTAACTGTAACAGAGATATAAGTGGCAAGGATGAGGAAGGAGGCAAATGGACTAGACGAGACACGAGCTGAGGCTGATAGCGGATCTAAAGCTTCACTGTTTAAGCAAGGTTTTTTAAACCATTTAAATGATGTGGTTTCATTTCACTGCTATTGAAAAAATATAACTCGATCAACTTGGGTTTTAAGCTGGTTGATCGAGTTGAAGGAGAACTGATCTAGATCAACCCCCTCACCGCTTCACCTTCAACCCAGACTGAACCATGGACCGGTTTACTGGTCTGACCAGTTGGTCCAATCTAGTTTTTTATTCCATGCCATATATAGACATTTCTACATCATAATCATAGATGTGTGTAATATCCGTATATTCCTGTGAGTGGAAACAAAGGATAAACCGGTAAATTATGTGATGATTTAACGCCCATGGATATGGAAATATAGAAAGGAAAATGCCTCTAGATAAGAAAGATCATGATTGACTAAGTCCCTAGTCTTAAGGATTTTAAGTAAGAATGACCTAAAGGCAAAATGGTCATTTGGCACAAATTGTAAGGGTAAAACGGTCATTTTGATTAAAAAGGGTTAAGGCACAAAATGTCATCAAATAATAATGACATTTTGATAATTTGGTCAAAATCAACTAAAAAGTCAAAGTTGACCAAAAATGTCAAAGTCAACCAAGGGTAAGGTTGGAAATTAGAAAGAGTAGAAAAAGTGATGGCATTTTGGTAATTATGAGAGAAGTAAGAAAGGTAGTGTATTTTAGTAATTATGAAGAAAGTAAGAAAGAGAAAGAAATGCAATGGCATTTTTGTAATTAAGGGTTTTTGGATGAGTGGAAACTGAGAAATAATTATTTGAGGTAGCAGGAGTCCTCAAACGCCAGAGACCAAAACTGAGAAAAGTTTAGTTGGGTCATAAAATATTTAATAAAATTATTACTCGATATCTGGTACGGGCAGTTTTGTAGTACGGAAAACATTAGTGCCTGAAAGCCCCAAAAATAATTATTTGCGTTTTTTATTATTTTTCTTGGCCTTGATTGGTGGCTGGAAATTTATGAGAATGTCAATATATGATGTTTAGGAAGTCAAGAGCCCAAATAACTCATTGGGAAAGTCCATCAAGAGAGGATTTAATTTCAAGGGAATTAAGAGAAAAAGGTAGCAAAACCCTCTAACTTTAAGCTTTATAGCTTTTGAAATGTGCTAAGTTAAGCATGACTTATTTAGAAAATTATGATGATGAAAGTGTGAAAATATGCTATTGTTTGCTCTGGCCATATGTATTTGATTGTTATATGTTGCATTTGTATGAATTCACACTTATATGAAAGATTGTCATGCTATGTTTATGATTGTATTAGAAAGTTTTGCTAGTGGGATTTGAGAAAATCTCATTATCCCCACTAACCAATGTAGGTGCAAGCTCAAGAAAGGGTAAGGAAAAATATTGGTGATTAAGATGATCTCCTTGCTTGTGTGAATTTTTGGTGAATTTTTGGAAGATGTGCATGTTTAAGTTTAAGTTGAGCTTTCGTTGGTATGTAATTATAAACCTCTACATGGATGATGCTGAAACTATGTGGATGCATGCATGATATCATTTAAAGAAGCTAGACAAGTTAGGCATGCAATGAAAGGAAATCACATGTCAAAAGAGGCTTCACAGAAATTTGCAAGAAAATTCAAGTTTTCAAGACAAGAGGGTTCCAAAGGCCATGGAAACGGACCTGTTTCACGTGGCAATGAAAAAATAGCAAACGAGCTCTGATTGAGCTGAAACCTTTCAATTAACTACTGCACATCCTGAGCTTTAAAATGATATAAAGTTTGCAAAATTTGGATGTGCATGTTAAGAGATATGATTTTTCAAAGTTTAAGGGAAAAACTGGAAAAAAACTAGAACTGACCATTTAAGCAGCGCGTGATTTTGGAAAAAACTGATTCAAATGGGTAAGTTTTTGGGCCAATGAGTATTTTCCTTATAGATCACTAAATAAGCAAAATTTAGAAATTGTAACCACTTAAATTCATTTTTTCTAGAATTAACTATGGTTTTTCAAAATTGGGTCCGAAATCTGGAAAAGTGACCTGTGAACAGTACTAACGTTTTATTTTCCGTTTTTGAAAATTCAAGTTCACAATTTTGGGTCAATTTTTTATATTTAAAGCCTAAAATTGATTCATAAGTGATCTGATATAAGAAAAAATGGGGAAAATAGGTGTTACAATGTGCAACAATGACCACTAAAATCACATGGATGACATCAATCCAAACACTTTGTCATATACATTGATTCTCTCTCGTTACTTCTCCACCTTATCACCTCTAACTAAACCCATGAACTGGTGTTTTCCAATGTGACTGGTAGCTACCAACAAGATCATTATTTGAGTGATATGGACTAATCAAAATCCATGAGTATAAGACCATACCATAGGCTCTCCCTTCTCAATTCATTGGGTGTCATGGGCCCTTATAACACAAGTATACCTAGAAACATCCAATGTATTGCTTGAGGTCTTCGATCTTTATCTCCTCTTTTTACATGCTAATAATAATTGCCCCTCTCCTCTTTTATAATCCCTATAATAGTGACAACATTCACAGCCCCACACATTAAACGTTCACAAACTATAATTCTATCTCAATTTTACATGATTCCTCATCCATGCATATATACATGTATACAATCACATGATGACCTACATTATTTTCAACTATATAATTGCATGCCCAAAATGAGAAAAGACACACATTACATATCAAGAGGAATTTATAATCATTGCCATTTGAAAATCTCATATATTTATCCCAAACTTGTAAAATACATTTTTATCTTATTTGATACATTATTTATCAAATAATATCATCCTTGTAATAACAATTTCAAAATTACTCACAAGTCATAAGCATGTATAGTAGTAAGTGGAAAGTGGTTAACTCTTGCTAATCAAATTGCAACCACAAGGATCAAGGCCAAGAGCTCAAAGCACATATACTATTCAATCTACAATCAATATATACACAATATCACAGCATATTAGTTTCACAACTAATTAAGTGATCAATCAAAACAATTAGAGGTACTAAAACACCCTAATGACCCAATTCTTCTCAAAAAGTGATGCAATCATTCCAATAACAAGCAAAATACCATAAAGCTTAACTAACTCGACTAGATTAATTCCCAACATTAAAGTATACCATTCAAGTCAAATTCTCAAATTTCACACATAAGTTATAACCCAAAAATTCCCATTTTTTCAATTTTCAAGCTAACTCAACAATACAAACTGATTAAATATCAAATTCAACCCATATTAACATTATCTCATAAACAAAACCCATTTCAAATTATCACCTTTTCATAACTTTAGTCAAAACCTAACCAAATCACCAAACCCTAGCCCAAAATCTCATACAACTCCAAATCTAACAAAACTAAACCAATTAAACACTTAATCTAGTATAAACAACATATTTAAATGCAAAATATTTTGTGAAATCATCACCATTTCAAACTCAGTAAAAATCCTAGCATTCAACTATTTAAAAATCTAATAAACTTGTTAGATATGATTAGTTTTGATGATGTCAAATATAAAAGAGCAAAATGTTTTTCACAATGCAAAAAGTTTTTACAATACATATTTACCATGCATAATGATTTTACAATGCATATTGATTTAGTATGATATTTGTGCATTATTTTAATTGGAGGATGATGTGGTTTGAATATATTTTGGATGTTAAAATGTTTCAAAAATCATACATTGAGTTACCATTCATCTAAGATTCATTTGGATGTTCAAATCTGATTCTGGAAGTTAATACTTGGGTATGATGAGTTTTTGGGGTTTCCTATAGCATTACTTGAAGCAAAACTCGAGTATACACTTGAAATATTGAATTTTGGAGTCAACACTCGAGTATTGGGTCACAAAACTCGAGTCTTAGCCTTATGGGGGTCAAACACTCGAGTATTGGGGTCACAACACTCGAGTATTAGCCTTCTGGGAGTCAACACTCGAGTATTGGGGTCACAAAACTCGAGTGTTGGCCTTTTGGAAGTTGATACTCGAGTATTGGAATGTAATACTCGAGTATTGGCCTCCTCTGTTTTCTGACAGCTTGATATATGTCTGGTATTTTGACTATATCTCCCAAAATACAAGTCCGATTGATGTGAACTCAATTTTTTATGAAACTAGACTCAAAATGCGTTTCATGGACATCTATAAGGACATCAAATGATTTCAAATGAGGGAGATATAATTTTTCAAAGTTGGTGGTCGAAATCAACGCTTTATCTCTGGCCTTTTTCTATTGTATCTATCATAACTTTCTTTATATAAGGGATTTGGGTCTGATTCTTGTTTATTATGAAAATATACTTGCAGGGCTTTCCATTGATATATTATTTGCAAAGTTTGAAGTTGAATTGAGAGAGCTATGGGCGTTGCAAATTGAGCCATATGCTGAAATCTCGACTGTGACCTGTGCAAGTTCGAAAATGGAGTAGAACTCGAGTTTCTCATTTCCAAACTTGAGTATTGTGCTTTCTAAATATTTTTCCAGTTCTGAAACTTCTTTTGATTAATCGAGTTACAAATAGAAGTTTTACAAAACTCGAGTTGTGTTTTCTAAAACTCAAGTATTGGAACTCAAAATGCTTTACAACTGAATACTTCCATGTGAAACTCGAGTATTGTAAAGGAAGTGTTGTCATCACTCGAGTTCTGACTTGTAACACTCGAGTATCAAACTTCATTTTCAAAATACAGAACAACACTTGAACAAGAACACTCGAGTTACAAATGGAAGTATTGGCAACACTCGAGTATTGATTTTGTAATACTCGAGTATTGGGCTGTTTTTAAACTTCAGAAGCTCACTTAAAGTGGTGCACTCGAGTTGTGATGAAAATATTGTGAACACTCGAGTATTGGTTTGCAACACTCGAGTATCGAGCTGACTTTTCAAACATTGGGCAATACTTGAAGCTGAACACTCGAGTATATAATGGAAGTG
>JANTPZ010124320.1:0-13552 GCA_025593235.1 Vachellia pachyceras | reverse complement strand
CCACTAACCATTTCTAGGTCATCCAAGGGTAAGAAGAAGGTTATGGAAGCATGAAGCTAATTTGATGATGCCTTCTTGGATGATAATGTTGTATATGTTACTATGATGTTTTGATTTTAAGTTGGTATGTTGCTTTGTAATTAAACCTCTACTAAGTGATGTTTATTAAGAGGTGAAAGCATGCTCTAGATATGGGACAATACAAGTTTAGTTATGAGTAAAGAAAGGAAATGAATTAGCATGCCTAAAGAAAGATATTAGAAAACTTTGAAGCTGTAAAAGTTGAAGTAAAGTTGCGCAAGACCCTAACTTTGGGCTTATGGGAAATAGAGAAAATGGACTCCAAATAAGATGAAACTTTACCAAAAAATATTTCATATTTCAAGCTTCAAAACAAGCAAAAGAACACTGAAATTGGAGTTTTCTACAGAAAGTTATTAAGTTCCAAAGTTTGAAGAAAATCACTGAAAAACCTGGGAAAATAGAAAAATGACCAAGTGAACAGTAACTTTTCCCTTATAAAGGAACTTACAAGCTTGATTTTTCTAGAATTAGTTATGAATTTTCAAAGTTGGTCCTAAAGCCAGTGAATAGTAACTTTCAAAAACTTGAAAGTTTTCAAATTGAAACTTTTGGACCCTTTGATCATAATGAGGCTTCCTTTTGATTCCAAATCACTTTTTAGTGAAGTTAAAGGTTAAGTTAAGGGGTGTCACAATATGCTTCCTTCTTTTATGCTAATAATAGTGTTAGCAGTCCTCAACAAGTGTCTACCTAAAATCAAGGTGGACTCACTAATGGATTCTCTAGATAAGTCTAGCACATAAAAGTCGACAGGGAAAACTAAGTCTTTAACCTTTACAAGAATATCCTCAACAATCCCATTAGGATACCTAATCGATCTATCCGCTAGTTGGAGTACTATGGATGTGGGCTTCAAGTTCTTGACCCCTAAAGCTTGGTAAACAGACTTTGGCATCACATTAATCGCAGTCCCTAGATCTAATAATGCTCCCCCTATGGTAATTTTTCCTATAGTGCAAGGGATTGTGAAAGATCCTGGTGTTGATGCCTTATTTTGATGATAACAAAATGATTTCAGGAATTATAAAGCTTAAATTGTTGATGATTAAGTGTTCTTGGTGAAACACTCGAGTTCTGTGTGAAAGTATTGAGGATACTCGAGCACTATGCTTTAACACTCTAGTATCAAGCATTTTCATGAAATAAAAATCAATGCTTTCAGACAACACTTGAGTTTTTGTTAGAAGTGTTGGTAACACTTGAGTTCTGAGCTTTAATACTCGAGTATTGTAAGTTAAAATGTTTTTGAAAATCATCACTTTGAGTGAAAACTTGAGTTTTAAGAGAAAGTGTTACAAACACTCGAGTAATGATTTTTTAATACTCGAGTATTGGTGTTAAAATATTTCATGACATAATACTTTCATGAGAAACTCGAGTATTGATGTTGAAGTATTGACAACACTCTCGAGTATTGTGTTGTAATACTCAAGTATCGGGTTTTGTTTTCAAAAGAGTACTCAACACTTGAAACAGAATACTCGAGTTACAAATGGAAGTATTAATAGTACTCGAGTATTGAGTCAAAATACTTGAACTTGAAGCATAACACTCGTGTTGTAGAGGAAGTGTTGCTAACACTCGAGTGCTCATTTTCAACACTCGAGTATCGGGAAAAGTTTTCAAATAAAAGACAACACTTCAAGCACAACACTCAAGTATTAACTTTTGAATACTCGAGTATCAAGCACCATCTCTTCTAAAAACACAACACTTTCATCAAATCACTCAAGTAATGACAGAGAATCAACAACACTCGAGTATTATGATATCAACACTCGAGGATTGTGACAATTCAAAAGATTTCACTTCTAGTTTTTCTCTAATAACTTGAGTAACTGCTGAAAGTATTCCTAACACTTGAGTACAAGAACTTTCAATACTCGAGTATTTGCACTAAATTTCAGAATCATCTTCAACACTTTCAAAAAACACTCGAGTATCTTTCAAAAATGGTTAACACTCAAGCATTGACTTTTAAAACTCAAGTTTTGTGTTATAATATTCAAATTTCTTTGTCATCACTCGAGTATTAATTCTGTAACACTCGAGTATTGTTTTACCAATGGCTATTTTCTCTCTGACAGCTTTTTTACCTGCTCTCTGCAGCTTTCCTCATTCATGCTAATAATGTTTGAATCTCATCTGCCTTCATAAATGCTGAAACCCATTATCACTGAAAGAGAAAAAGCTACCCACACGTCTTCACATTTATTCCAGACAGATTACACGAAGCCGTCGTCATCACCAACATTCCTGATACGCATTTAATGAAGCATTAATGGCGAAAATAAAGAGGTGGTTGATGAGAGTAACAGATATTAAACTCTATCTAACGGCAACTTCATTCCTCACATCTATAAAAGCCATGAGCATTCATTATAGAGATGTCAATCCTTTTACGAGCATTAAAAGCTATTCATCAATCTCTCTCTAATTCCTTCAATCTTATTATGAACTTCATTGATTGCTATCTACTCTTTTGGAGAGAGTTTCTTTTAGCAAAACATATCTTAAATCTGTGAGATAATTCAAGGTTGGGACCTTGAATTTATTGGGTTGAGATTTAATCAGAAAATAGAGAGTGAGAGACTCTGTTTCATTACATATTGTAAGGGGGAGTGTGAATCTCTATTGTAAAGGCTGGTGAGCCTGTTTTATTGGTGATTAGTGGATTATAAAGCTCAGAGGCACTCTGAGAACTGGACGTAGGTCAGAGGGACCGAACCAGGATAAATCTCCGCGTTCATCTTCCTTTTACTCTTTCTGTGACTTTGCCATTATTTTGTTTCTAGCATAAAATTTTTAATCTGACCAATTCACCCCCTCTTGGTCAAATCCTATTCTAATACTTGGGTCTTGACATTTCACGGGAAGTTGTGGTTTGAATAAGGCTGAAACATTTGAGCTTACTTGAACTTTTTCATTAGGTCTAAATTTCCTTTTATTTGTGCATAAGTCCTTAAGATATTTAGCATATTTAGGGAATTTTTCACTAAATCAAGCAATGGTATATTCACCTCTACTTTACTGAACAAATCATAAACCTCCTTTTCACTATCTTTTTCAACAAGCTTTCTATTCATCAAATATGAATTTGGAAAAGGGAGTTCATGAATGTTTACCTCTTTACCTTTCGATGAGGTTGAACCATGCTTATTTCTTTTCTTGTTCATACTCGTTGTCCCTTACTCTAGAAATATTCTTTCTTCTTCTTTTTGTTGTGGTGAGGCACTCTCTCTTCTCAACAACAATTCTTCTTTTGTGCTCTCACTACTCTTCTCTTTTTCAACATCTTGTGGAATTTCTTCTAATTCAATTTCTTCTTCTCTTTTTTCAGAGGTTTCTTTATCATCAAATCTCACTTGCCTCCCACTTCTCAAGTTAATTGCATTTAACCCTTTGGGGTTAGTGATAATATTTGAGGGTATGGAGCCACTACTCCTTACTTGTTGTTCACTCAAATTATTGGAAAGTTGAGTGACGAAGGAATTTAAGTTTTTGGCCTTGGTTTCCCACTGCTCCATCCTCTTCTCCAAAGAAGCGTACCTTGGATTATTCTTCAAAGAGTCCTTCTAAATAAGTGAGGCAAGCGAATTGAATTGGTTGCCGGTGGAAGCCTTCTCTTCCTTGAGTAGTACTAGCATGTTGTGAAGTAATTGATTCGTATCCTCCTTTGGTGGTATACTCAAGGCTTGATGTGTATTTTGCATGTTGGAGTTGGAGGGTCCAGCTCCTATATTCCTTTGAAATCTCTGTGCATTCGCTTCTTCACCTTTCCAACTGAACTTTGGATTTGATTTCCAACCGTCATTGTAGGTGTTGGAATAGGGATCCCATTTCTGATTCGATCTCCCTTGATACATTGCTGAAACTTTTTCGAATCAGCTTAGGCACACACTTGTAATATGCATGATTGACCCACAAGTTCCACAACTCAGAGAAGTTAAATCCATAGATGGCGGTGATCTATTAGCGTTTAAATTCTTCAGCTCAGTAGTGATAAGAGACAATTGTGAGATAACTTTATTTTCCAAAGAATCTACCTTTGATTCTAGGGTGTCCATTCTTCTGTTATGAGCATTTGTATGTCGAATTTCATGGGAAGCCCTAGTGTCTCTCACACTATATTGTTGATGGTTCAAATCCATCTTTTTTATAAGCTCCCAAACTTCTTCAGCGGTTAAATCTATTAATGAACCTCCAGCTACCACGTCTAACATTCCCTTTTCTTGGCCTTCAACCTATCATAAAAATATTGAACTAATTGTTCATCTGGTATTTGGTGATGAGGGCATTCTAAAAGAAGGTCTTGAAATCTATTCCAATAATCGTACAACGATTCATCATACTCTTGGTGTGCGGAGTAGATTTCTTTCCTCATTGATGAAGTTTTTGATGCTGGAAAATACTTTTCCAAAAATGCTTTCCTCAAATTTACCCAACTGTGATAGGCATTTGCCACATGCCTCGGAAGACTCATGAACCATTCTCTTGCCTTTCCTTCCAACGATAGATGGAAAACTTTCCATAGGACTTGGTCAAGTGAGGCTCCAACTAGTTTCATGCTCTGGCAAATCATCGATAATGACTACAAATGGATATATGGATCCTCTCCTAGCAAGCCATGAAATTTAGGAAGAGAATTAATTAACTGTCCTTTAATTTCAAAATTCACATCAAAATTTGGGCAAGCAGCAGTAAATGGATCATAATTAACATTAGAGGTTGTGGCTTCTCTTATAGTTCTTCTTCTATTATTTCCATTATTCTCCTCTATTCTTTCTTCTTCACCATTTCTTCTATTACCATTCCTTTGTTGATTTTCATTCATATTTCTATTTTCTGGGTTTGGTACATTTTCAGCCATGATTTCTCCTAAAGATTCTCCTAATCTATCTAATTGCCCTAAACTAGACTCTCCTACTTCTAAGCCTAAGTCTCTAACTACCTTGCCCTTCTCTTTTCTTTTGTTAGCCCTACATCTCTCCCTCAATGTTCTCTCAATTTTGGGATCAAAAGGTTTAAGCTGATTCTTTATGGGCATACAAGAGAAAAATTCAAGGCAAGAGCAAAATTAACAAAAATCAAAACTAAACAACTCAAAAATGAATGAAAAGGTTATGTACGGGTGTATGAATGTGCGTGTATGGCCTTGGTGTATGTATGTATGAAACTGAGATGAATGAAATAAATGAAGTGTGAAAAATGGAATTGGTCGCGGCTAAATACTATTTACGTCGTGGCGAAAGCTACCCGAGAGGGTACCTCTCGTTCAGAACTGCAATTTTGGTCACGGCGCAACACTCTCGAGAAGAATTTCTCTGTGAAATTGAGCGTGCGTCGCGGTGAAAAATGAAATTGGTCGCGGCTAAAATGCGGATTTTATGCAGAATGCAGCAGAAACAGATGCAGTTTACTATGCAATGCTAAGATATTCACAGGCTAATCCTATACTATAAACAAAGATGAAAACTAACAAACAAAAACACAATCTAATAACTATTGGCACTTCACTTCCCTGGCAACAGCACCAAATTCTTTGTCCATACTAAGCCACAAATAGTAAACTTAGGTCGCTGACTAGCCTTGAAAATGGATCAAGAATATTAATTTTGATTTCCAAAGGTTGTATAGGGACAACCCCAGGGTCATTCTCTCCGGAAGTGAGAAGGTGTACCAATAATTTCTAGCTTGTGATAATGTTTGCAATGCAAATGCAAAGGGGTTCAATTGGAATTAAACTATGTTCCTAAACTAACTATAAAATTAAGACTTGTTTTTGGCATTTTCTTGGTTGAGGATCAAAGTAAAGGCAGCTTTAAGAAAGAGAAATGTGTGTGTGTGATGATGTGTTCCTCTTGAAAACAAAGTGTTCCATCATAGTTCCCAAAGGATTAGGGAAAGTATTATCTTTCGCACTAAGTTTTTGAAATTAAAAACCCCAACAATTCGCATGGGTCTGGAGTGTCATACGATGATCTCCTTCTAAATCCCTACACGTCTTGGTGGGTCCGAAACAACATGAAATGAACTCCATCCCATGAAATTCCTTAAGACCGCTTAGTTTGTGTACGGAAATCGCAGAGTGACAAAATTTCATACATTGTTGACTATAAAACCAAGCACAACTAGGATGATAGAAAAGAACAACAAGACTTCATCAAATAAGCAAAATGAACTCCATTTTACTTTGTCAATTACAAAGCAACTCAATACACAATAATCCAAGTTTGGCTTAACCAAGACCAAGTATTTACACACAAATTACAAAGTCCAACTTGGAATCCTTGTAATCTATAGTGTAAACACAGATTGAAAGTAAATACTCCCCTTTCGGCACTTCAAACTCCGGCTCACTTCATCTTCAAGAGGATGGAGATGTTCAGCTCCTCATCGGTGATGGAAATGAGCTTTGAGATGATGAATGGAACATGATAGATGGATGGATGATGAAGAAATGGGGTGAGATTATGTTAGTGTGTGAATATGGTAAATGGAGAATGAAGTTTTCTCTTCCTTCACTCTCTCAATGCTCTCTGTAACCTCCTCTTTCTCCTCTCTTTCAAAAATACCCTAATTCAGCAATATAAACCGTCCTGGGTCGGATCCATCAAGCAATGGAAATGGATCAAAAGATTTGTGATTTCTAATGATTGCACTATAGGGTGCAACCCCAGGGTCATTCTCTACGGAGCTGTTTATACCACTAGTAACCAAGCTTGTGATTAAGTTTCTCTTGTAAGTGAAAACTATTTTGATTCGAAATTTGCTATATACCTAAAGCTAATTACAAAATATTCTTATTCATATTTTTTATTGAGGAAAACAGTAAAAGCAAAGTTGAAGTGTAAGAGTGTTGGATGATGGATTTCCTCTTGAAAATTAATTAGGCTATCATAGTTCACAAAAGAACAGGGAAAGTAATAGTTTTTGTACTAAGTTTCATAATGAAAAACCCAACAACTCACTGGGTTAAAAATTCAATGTAATGAACTCCATTCCATGAAACCCTTCATAAACACTTAGTGTGTGTATGTAAGTCAAAGAGTGAAAAATTCAACTCAACATAATATTGTCTCTAAAATCAAGCACAATTAGGAAGATAGAAGAGAATAATAAAGATCTCATTGAATAGGTAGAAATGAGACTTCCCTCTATAACGTCAAACATAAGGCAAGTTTAATACACAAATAATCCATGTTTGGCTCAATGAAACCAATCATTTACGTACAAATTACAAGTCCTAACTCAGCAACTATGTAATCCATAACATAAATAAAGATTGAAAACTAATACTCCCATTTCAGAACATTAAACTTTGGCCAACTTCATCTTCAAGAGGAAGGGAGATGCTCAGCTACCCATATGAAGTGGGATCGGACTCCGGATGGATGACTGGAGGTGCATGGATGGATTAGGGTTGAGATGGATGAGATTAGGGTTATGTGAGTAGAGAGAATGAGAGAAAATGTGAATTGTGTGTAATCTCTACCTCCAACTCCTTATTCTTGCCCTCCACCTTTTGAAACTTATCCTAATTGGCATGTCGTAACCGTCTAAGATCAGATCCAAGAAGGTGGGTTGGGTTTTATTTCCATTTGGAGCCTGATTCGTACTGATTTGTGATGTTCACTGTGGCTAACTTGAGGTTTTGCTGAGGCTAACCTCTCCGAGAGTTCTTGCTCACCTGATTGAACTTTGTCCGCAGTGAACTTTCCCAGAGCTACTTCCTCATGTTCTTTTTCAGAGTTTCTGAAATGAAATAGAAAATATTTGAAGTATCACTTGCTCATGATGGAAATTAAGTGCAATTATATCATTATTCATGGTAGATTTACCCAAAATAAAGCTAATCAAGATCAACAACTCTAAATCTAAAATTAAGCACAAGAAAGGTCATGAAGAGCTAAAATTGAAATAAAAACTCTGGAAATTCAAGTACAAAAGTAGTATAAATAAAGCTCAATGAAATTCCCTACACTTAAACCTTTGTACACCTGGACAAAGCTTTTCAAAAACTTTAAAATGATCAATGCATTAAGAATGTATCCTCATGATTCCATGACTACAGAACTTAGTAAAAGCATTTGTTAAGGAAATAACAAGGATAATGGCAAAGACAATTGTAAATCAATCCCTAAGAGAGTTCAATTTAAAAGACTGAATAAAAGAGACTTCCTCTCAAAAGGGATAAGTATTTCTATCTCAGCTCACTAGGTAAGGATAATTTCACTCATGGTCTACTTAATCAAATCTCTATCATATGCTTGTAATTATTCTACTTCTCTACCACAAGATCAATAGAATGTGAATCAAGAGGGCTTTGAGGTTTAAGATAGATGATGTGGGTTGCAAATAATAAAGTGAAATGATTAAAAGAAATTCTTGAATACACGGCACCAAAGGAATTTAATCATGTTAATACATTTGCAAGACTTTAGAGAAATACATATTCAAGCTTATATTATTTTTCTCATTATTTCTCTCCTTCTTTCATTTTATTTTTGTTTTTTCTTCTCTCTTCTTTTCTTCCCTCTTTTAGAATATATGGGTATGAACCACAATTTGATCAGAATATGCTTGCATGTAAAAATTTAGTTTCCAAATATTGGTTTTCAAGAGTGATGGGCTCAAAAGGGTAATAATGGTTGAATTATGTTGGCTTGTGTTTGGCAAAATGAAAGGGTTTTAAAATAAAGGCCTCTATCATTTTTACAGAATATTAGATTATAAAGCTTTGATTAAGAATCAATACATGTTCTAGAGAGATTAAAAATCAAGACAAACCCAGGCTAATCAAATGAAGTTAGATCCAATTATCCTCACGACAAGGTTAATGTCTCAATTAAACAATCTCAATAATTAAAAACACAAAGAGTAGATTTAAAACTGCATCTATGCTTATCATTTTCTAATAACTTGAAAAACACAATTAACCAAAAGCTTTTATCCCTTAAAATCATGCATTAACTTCCCAATGCATTATCTATGAAAATTATGGTATCATATGCTTGCTGAGGAGTATTAAAGGCATAAAGGTAAGAGGAACCTTTTATTTTGAAATTGAAAACCTAAAATCTCTTTTTTATGTGCACTAAAGTTTCGTTGTGGCTAACCACAAAGTTGGTCGGGGTGAACCACACCGAAAAGGGTGGTTCTATGTGCAAGTGATTTCATCACGGTGAAACTCACCCGAGAGGTGAATTGCTTTATTTTGATGATTTACACCCTGACAAAAATGGTGCAAGAGCAAAAATGCAGTTTAAAACCTCTGGTAATTCAAAAAATTTTGAAAAAATTTTAAGAAACTTGAAAATTTCCAAAGTTTTAAGCATAATAGCCCAACATTTAACCTTCCAAAAATTCCAGTTACATTTTAAAATTAGGGTAATGCTTGGAAAATTTAAATCCTAACTCCCCCACACTTAAATGAAACTTTGTCCTCAATGATTGAAGGGAAAGATTTAACAATTGACAAAGCGCATAATTTGCAAGCAATACCAGAAACTCATCCAAGCATGAAACGGAGTTCGAGAAAACAACATAGGAAACATCTATACATATATATAAAGCTGTAAAAAAAAGTTCAAACAACCATCTAGTACAATTGTATCCAAGTTTAATAGAAAAGAAAAGAAATCTAATCCTCCCCCTACATGGCTAAGTCACCCTCAGAATCCACCTCCATAGCAGCCTCCTCCTCCTCAATTCCCTCTACTGCTCCGCCCTCTCTAGATGGTCTGTCTCCTAAAGGTCCTGCACCACTAAAATCATCCTCCTCTGAAGGCAGCTGGAAATGCAAGCTCTGTGCAAACAAGGCGTCCATCATCATACGATACCTCCATTTTTCTCAAACTGTAGAAGCATAGAGACTCTAAATTGCTGGAAATCAGTAGCCTGGCTCTCTAGGGTAACAGGGACAGGAGGTGCTGGATGAACCTCTGGTGCCTGGGGTGCTGGAGCATCCTAATCCTCAGCCAGTAGATCATCGATGTCTATGAAAGGCTAAGGCTAAGGTGCGGGAGCTCGACGGATCCTCTCTTAAATAAAAGTAGGGGCAGGTACAAACGGATGGTCCTTAGGTTAATCTGGGACCTCTACCTCAGCGAACATATCAGATATGAGATGCGGAAAGATGATGCCTTCATGGTTTTGGAAGTAAGGACGGTATCACGAAGGCGAGAGTATATGAGGGTAGAGATGTCGAAGCCAATCCCCTGCATCAGCATGTATATGTAGAGGGCCTACCTCTTCATGAGGTTCACTAGGTGGTTGGTAGGAAGGATGTTACTACAGATAAGGTGGATAAAGGGTTTCATCTTAGGACGATACTTGAAATGGTGAATATACATTTTAGACCTATGAGTAACATGGAAACCCATCCTAGGAAGGCATAGAGTCTCAGCAATAGCGTCCTCAGGGTAATAGCTCATGAGCTGAATGTAATGGTCTTTCTTAGGAAGGGGTAAGGCGAAATGGTGGCAGATGGTGCTACGATTCATCAAGTGAGCTAACCTAACTCCTCGATAATTGATGAAGAGAGTGGACTCATAGATGCATACAGTGTAGAAATGATGGACGAATGTGAGGTTACCCTGGGTACGCTAGCGGATAAGGTCAGTAAGGCCAGATTCGGTCATACGATGGCAAAAGGATGAGTGGTTGGTGTCAAGGGAAATGAGCATTCCTTAATAAAAGGACCCTTCTCAGTCAGCTCTAGAATGTCCTCAAAGAACTGTGATTATGCGGGATTAGGACTAGGGGGCCTACTACGCTAGGGATCTTAGTTCTAGGTATAGTTACTAGCTAAACACAAAAATCAAAAAGAAAAAACAATAAAACACTACTACAAAAGGTACTTTTTACGCCTTATTTTTAACCCAATAGACGCCCTTTCTCGTGGGCGCAAATGTGAGGGCAGTAGAAATTTAGGGCCTACGGCCCTTCCTTCTAAAATAGGGCATCGTAGCTCAGCCCTACGACGCCCTATATCACTATATAGGGCGCCGTATGTTCTTTTTTTTAAAAACAATTCTATTCTATTTTATTAACCCCACCTGATTCAGCTTACAGTTACATTTTTATACACCAGATCATTTCCAAACATAATAAACACATAGCATGGTTAGACATGTATATCTACCTAAGCCAAGTCTTTGTTGCAGCGAAACACAAAAGTTATTGTTATTTATTGAGCAAATATCATTGTACATTTGAGGCAGAGTAACACAATTCATGAATCTAGTTCACACTATACAAGTCGACATGAAGAGTTGAAACTATATATATTCACCTTGAAGAAATAAGCATTATCTATAAATTAAGAATGCGTTTGGCCAACAAATCTCGTATCAAATCAATGTTACCAGGCATGTAAGCATCTTCATTATCAAAAACCTACAAATTTTAAAAAAATTATTAGAATAATCCAAATTCATCGAACTAAACAATTAACTCATCAATATTTGATAGATTACATATTACCTCTTCCAAATCTCTAATCAATCCACTCTGAATGATACTATACATGTAACTGATGACATAATACCAGTAGTCAGTATTGCCTGATTGTCGAGGACACTAAAGATAAAAAACATATTGTCAAAAAGTATAAAGGGATAAAACTACTTTCAATAAAAGAACTTAAAGTCAAAGTACTTACTTTTGGATAAAACCACTATGTGTTTTAATTTATACCTTCACGTTTACCGCCCATTATTCGATATGTCTCGAGTGCGCTGCGATTGAACTGACAATAGTTACATATGAAAAAAAACATGTTTAAACATCGTTAAAAGAAATAATTTAGAAATACAAAAACTTACGTATCAAAAACATATTTTTGCTCTTTCCCTACCTTTCTGCCAGACAACGGATCAAACCAATACACAGTATTCACAAGGGGGCAAACAACACAGAGACTCAATTGATGACTACAACAGCACATATACATGAAAATGAAGTTAGCAAAACAAGTTAATTATTACCAATTAGGCTAAATGTGTAATATCCATAATTTTCATGCTAAATGAAATAAAGGCTAATCTAATGATTAAGATGATGAATTAGAGACGAGAAGTAGATAGCTCAAAAAGAAAGAAAGATTAAGGGCTGGAAGTTCAGGCACGGAGTTCCGTGTGAATTTCAAAATTAAGTATATTTGCCCTAGAAGCAATATGAGAATGGGAAACCTTATAGGAAGGGACCCATATGTCATTTAATAAAAGACCAAGGGCATAAAGGTCTTTCAGTATCAAAAGTAAGGGCAAAATAGTAATTTTGGAAAAAGTAGAGAAAGTAAGGGCAAAATGGTAATTATGAGAAAGTTAAAGGGCATTTTGGTTAGTTGACCAAAATATCAGAAAATTTACAGATACCCAATAGATAGATCTCTACTTACGGATCGCAATGACGAAACACGGATTTTCCAAATTCAAATTAGATTTTTATTTATATAATTTTGAAGGATAAAAAGATCAAAAATAATTATTTGAAATATCAGGAGCTCTTTAAAAATTGGGAGAAAAATATGGAAAATCCAGTGAATTATGTGGTAATTAATAAAATTATTACTTGGTATATAATTAAGACGATTTTCCCAAAAATTGGGAAAAATCCCCGAAAAATAATTATTTCAAAAATTAATTTTGAAAAATCTAGATGGAAATTTGGAAAAAGGAAAAGGGCATGAGAATCAGTGAAAAATATAGTATTTTTCAAGGCCCTAAAAGAAATTTGCTCTCCGATTGTTCCGTTTCAGGGATTTTGGACAGGATAAAATAATCCTGTAAAAATGGAGATAATTATAGGGTTTTTTGGGAATAATAATTTTATTATCTTCAAGATGAAAATATGGAGATTAAATGAGAAAGAAAATATCTCCAGAAAAGTAGGAAAATATTTATCGGAATAAAGTTAAGTTTATCGATAAAGTAACCGAATGGGATCCAGTTTGGTTGAAGTAACTAAATGGCTAGCAGATTTTTTACAGCCATGATTGCACCTTTTAGAGAGCCAATAAGGAGTGGACAAGTGGCCCTTAGGTGTCACCATCTCATCCCTTAGATCTCATTAAAATGGCAAGATGAGATCTCAACCTTCCATTACATTAAACCATTAATTGGGAATTTATAAAATAGCATTTTCCCTTCAGCTTCCAGCCACTTTTCACGACAAGAAAGAGAAGAGGAAGGAGAGGAAATGGTGTCTTCCATTCTTGAGGTCAAGAGAAGAAAATCTTCACAAAACTTCAAGGTAAGTTGGGATTTTTTGATGAAATCTTCTCTATTTTAATCTCTAGTCCCTCCTCTTCACTTTCAATGGTTTAATTTCATGGATTATGATGAATTTTGGCTGCTGGAATATTCAGTTTTTGAGAGAGAGAAATAAGAAAGAGTGAGATTTAGATGAAAGTGTTGCTAGAAAACAACTCCAAGCATGCTTAGGAACCTATTGATGATTGTAT
>JANTPZ010124308.1:0-66213 GCA_025593235.1 Vachellia pachyceras | reverse complement strand
GGAGGATTTTTTATACGGGGTCATGCATATACCATGGACACCATTTCTTTTGCAGTTCAGTTCTGGTACATAAATTATTGATGACTTCACTTGGTACCTAAATTTCTCTCAGCAGTCTCTAGATTAAATTACTTGTGATTTTAGGTCTAAAGGGACAGCACAAGCAATGTTCTTGCGACATGAAGGATTCCTTGGAGCATTTGGTGCGTTTATGAGCTATGAAAAGCATGGTTTAGATGACCTCATGGTGCATCAGTTAGTTGAAAGATTCCCAATGGGTGCCCCGTATACTGGAGGCAAGATTCATGGGCCTCCACTTGGTGATTTGAACGAGAAGGCAAGTGCTAGCATCCTGATAGAGATAAATGGACAGCTTTTTTAGTTTTTTCTGCTTATTATCTTGGTAATGAGTAACTTGTAAGTCAACTTAGGAATTCTTTTCCCCTGCTACCAATTCTAAAACCATCAAAGAGGTCCCACTTAATGATTTCAAAGAGTCGTTTTGAGGTTCCATTGATTGAATTGCTAAAAGTTACCCTTTATTGAGATTTTCTGGGTTCAATCAAATTGAGATAATGGCCTACACCAACTTTGATGTCTACTAAACGTGAGAAATATGGAATCAGAAGTGAATAATGTACAAATCTAGTAATATGAAGTATTGTGTGATAGGATGAGAAGGAGATAAGTGAAGGTTGCTTGTTGGAGTGGCATCCTTCTCATTCATGTAAATATTTCTTAAGAGATGAACATGTAAAATGTTCCTGTACATTGATGCTTCTATTAGAGACCAATTTGGATGTAGGAAATAGGCTTTATGGAAAAGAATAGAAAAAGGGAAATGAATTAATGAAACTGGGATCATTTTTTGCATGTCATGTAAAGGAATAGGAATTTAATGTCATTTTAGAGTTTGTTTGGATGTGATTTTGAAAATAACTTTTACAGATTCCGAGGTAAAACCTAGGTTTTGAAAAGGTGATTTGTAAGTTATTGTAAGAATAGCTTTTACGGATTTCTAGACAATATTATAATAAATAATATAGCTATGAAAAGATATATTTGAATAATATATTAACAAATAATATAAAAAAAAAGAGAGGAAGGGTGATGTGACAGAATAAAATAATAATTAGGGGGAGAGAGAGGAAGGGTGATGTGACAGAATAGCTTTTTCAAAACTTAGGTTTTAAATCAAGATTTTGTAACCAAAATAGCTTTTGGGTAAAAAAATTTTGCTTAGAAAAAACCTCGGTTTTGAGGTAAAACCTAGGTTTTGAAACCAAACCTAGGTTTAAGAATTGGTTTCCAAACAAGCCCTTAGTTTGGTTTCATGATAGAGGTAGAATACTGAGTGAATGGTCTGAAATATCAGTATTAACCTTGAAAAATAAAACATTAATTATATTTGATTAAAAAAAAGCACTAACAAGTGATTCCCTGATAATTGAAGATCCTGTGTTCCAACACCCATATAGAGCTGTGCATAAATTTTACCTGACCAGAAATATTCCTGAGCATGTCTCCTAAACCCATGTTTTTGTCTGGAATTCTTGATTCTTGATGCATTGAATGTGTACGTGTTGGTGGTAGTAAAATCTGAGAAGATGATTGGGACACAAATATTCTAGATTGAGTTATTTTTTAGTCTTTTACTTTTATATGGCAGCTGCTTGATCCATCTGGATATCATATTTCTATTTATAAATTCCACTCAGATGTTAATGGTTTCAATACAGATTTCATGGATAGAGAAGTTTTTGCAAAAGGGAACTGAGATAACTGCACCTGTGCCAATGATTCCACCTGGAACTACTGGACTTGGGGGTTTTGAAGTTCCTTTGTCAAAAGGGAGTACTCTGCGATCTGATGCCAGTGCTCTAAATGTTGGTGTACTCCACCTAGTACCAACATTGGAGGTTTTTCCATTATTAGCAGACCCCAAAATGTACGTGTGATTACTTGACACACTCTGATCTGGGGGTTAAAACCCTTCATCGTTATTTGCTGCTTTTATGATATTATATTTTGATAAATAACATTTCCTTTTAAGATCACCATTGGAAATTTTGCTCATATAAACATGCGCATAGAGTTGTTGATTAGTGACTACCTTAGGCAGCCGGACAGGTTTTTTTACCCTCCCTTTATCATCACCTTGCTCCTAGCCGAAGAAAATTATTTTCTTGCTAAAATGTTCGGTTCAGAAATAAAAATTTTCAACTGCTACAGTCTCAGTGCTTCCAACATCATAATTAGAAACTAGCTAAGGAGAAGTATGTTTTTGCCTTGTTGGTCAACCGTTCTTTCTTTTGCATGCTTGTCATGCAGTTTATTATTGTTTTTCTTATGCCACTTATCTGTGATCACCCCCAAGGAGACGAGGCTTTGTTGTATTTATCTGTTATCAACTTATCACCATTTTTTCTTTTAACTTGAACGACAAATTTCACCTCTACAGGTATGAGCCTAATACTATTGATCTCTCAGATCACAGTGAATTAGAGTGAGTAGATTTTCTTAAATTGTCTGGTTCTATATTGAAAAATTTTAATTTAAAGCAGAGATTTAATAATTTCCCACGTTTTGCTTACACATTGCTTATGTGAGATTTGTCTGTAATGTAGATATTGGTTCAGCATTCTGTCAGAGCATTTGCCCGATCTTGTAGACAAGGTAAATGATATTGTCTAAATGCTCCTGACATCTGTGTGGTGTATGCATGCATACATGTGCGCGCGTGCCAATTTGTATTCATGTGAATGTTGATGACCTCTGTTTCCTACATTCAAATGGATCCCATGGCAAATAAGAATGATAGTTCGAACATTGGAACCCAAACTCTCTTTGCACATTTCCTGAGAGCTTCGACTTTTTTACTCACACTAAATTTTAGAGAATGCTGTACTAGAGCATGCTCTTAGCTTCGTGGAAACTCCAAGATTCACTGACATGCCAAAAATTCTATACCGGATATCTAATGACTGCTTTACAGAGTAACAAATGGCTACTGTTCTTAGAATTTAAGAAATAAAGGGGGGATAGAACTTTGTTTCCTTTGTAAATCTAGATTCTATTAAGATATTTCCCCCTGGTATCATAAAAGTTTTGACTTTATGTTCTTTAGGAAGTTTGAAGTAGCATGTGATATAGTTACTCATGTAGAAGTCTTGAAGTAATCTGTTAGGACTATTTTTGTTAACATAGGGAAAACATGAAACATGGGAAACATGCTTTTCCTGGTCTGTATCTTGACTTGCTATTTTGGAAAAAAGAAACATAAAATAGGATGGCTATAGGTTGGAGACTGTGAGAGCTACTTTTTGGCTCTATATATATATCCTCCTTTCAGTTTAGTAGAGGAGGGGAGATTGAGTTTGAAGTGAAGAGGCTAAGGGCTGAGGCCTTTGGAGGGGGAGAGCCAATTCCCTATGTTACCAAAAATAGTCCTAACATAATCCATTGAGCTTAGTAATGGACTGGATGAAAACTGTTGGCATATTTATTTTATTATTTTGCTGTACTTTCTTACCCATCTTTCTGGAAATTACGGTAGGCTGTAGCAAGTGAAGGTGGAACTGATGATGCCAAAAGAAGGGGCGATGCTTTTGCTCATGCATTTTCTGCTCACTTGGCAAGGTAGCATGGCACAAGTTTCCTGTTTAGGTTTACTTTTCATCATTGAAGCATAGGTTTTTTATTTGATAATACTTGGTCAAACCAACTTGTAAATCATTTGAAAGTATATGATCTTTGTTGGCAAGGTTCTTTCCTGTTTATGCCATCTAAAATGTCATTGCGCAACCTTTTTCCCAAAAACGTTGGATGATGGATTTTGTCCTTTCCATTTTTCTTTCAGTTGTGGGCGCTTTATTTATTCTGTCATTTGACAATGCAATTTAGGATTTTTATAATATTATTATCGTTATAATATTGATTAATCTTATCAATTTTTTTAAAAAAAACTTTGTTGTTTTCACATGCCTTGCAATTATTCCTTTAACTAACTTCCACGTTTATTAAATAGATTGATGGAGGAACCTGCTGCATATGGAAAGTTAGGTTTGGCTAATCTATTGGAAATGAGAGAAGAGTGCTTGAGAGAATTCCAGTTTGTTGATGCCTATAGAAGCATAAAGCAGAGGTAATTTTTATTTGATCAAGCTGAAAAGTTGAGATCCTTACTTGGAATATGCCATTCATTAATTTTCTCTTTTGCCACAATTCAAAAGCTTCTTAGGCAACCGATATTGAATTTTTTTCCTCACAGAAATCGTTAAGCTGGCTTGTCTGGCTTTTATACATCCAATCGCAATCATAGATGAGTTATGAAAATATGGATATTCGTTCAGGCTGTTATTTTCTTGAAATACATCTTTCAAGAATGCAAACTTTAACTGTAGAATTTGAAATATGTTTGAAAAGGCAGGAAGAAAAGTTTGTATAATGACAGTAAAAACTAACTTGCTATCTGATTTTCCATATACTCTTAATTTCCTTATCGTTTATCATCTATATTTTTTTTTAATTTTAAACATGTATATTTAACAGGGAAAATGAAGCTTCACTTGCTGTTTTACCTGACTTGTTGATGGAGCTTGACGGTATGGATGAGGTAGGCCTAAATAATATTGTAATCCTCTAAACCAAAATGCTGGGAGGAGTAAGGAGTTTGATATGAAATGAAATCTTTCTTTCGTAGTTATGATCTATTGATCCCGTTGGCACTTTATTCCTGTCATAAATTGGCTTTGTAGGCAATCTAAAACCGTCCCTTATTTCAGGAAACAAGACTACTTGCACTAATTGAAGGTGTTCTTGCTGCCAACATTTTCGATTGGGGATCTCGTGCATGTGTGGATCTTTATCATCAAGGAACAATTATTGAAATTTATAGAATGAGCCGCAATAAAATGCAGAGACCTTGGCGGGTGTGTGAATTTAAATTGCAATTGATGAGAGAACTTGGTTTCTGACTTTATTTATCATTGCTGATAGTTGATGATAGGATACCAAACCCAATCTTTTGCATTTAGGTGGATAATTTTGATAAGTTCAAAGAGAGAACGTTAGGGACTGGGGACAAAAAACCTACCCCGCACAGAAGAGCTTTGCTGTTTGTGGATAATTCAGGTGCTGATGTTGTTCTTGGGATGCTTCCCCTGGCACGGGAGCTCCTTCGGCGTGGAACTGAAGTGAGCTCTCTATCTTTCTCACCGGCATTTTATTCTCATGTCTTTTGCCGTGTCCCTCGATTTCTGTCTAACAAGTTTAATTATCTTCACACAATGCAGAGTGCAGGCAATTCTAATTGATAATAAAGTGAAAAATAATAATGAATGTTTTCTGTCTATCAGTTCAGCCGCTTCTCAGTCACTTGGTTTTTTGTTTCTTAATTTTGTGATATACTTGAATTTACAGGTGGTTCTGGTGGCAAATTCCCTTCCTGCATTAAATGATGTGACTGCAATAGAACTACCTGACATTGTAGCTGAGGCTGCCAAGGTCTGTCTTCATGAACTTCAGTTTCTGATCTTCATGATGTTCAAAGCACCCCAGTAAAATTCAACTATATTTTTGCATCTGGTTAAATGACTTGTTGGAAGATCCCAATATTGTTCTCCATATTGTTCTTGTCCATTTGTTGACTTCACGATAGTTAGAACTGTAGTACTAATTCTCCTAGCCTACAGCATTGTGACATTCTTAGGCGAGCTGCTGAAGCCGGGGGCTTACTTGTGGATGCCATGATTAGCCCTTCAAGCAGCTCCAAAAAAAGTTCAACTTCAGTTCCCTTGATGGTTGTTGAGAATGGATGTGGAAGTCCTTGTATAGACTTAAGACAGGTCAGCTCTGACTTGGCTGCTGCTGCTAAAGAGGCTGATTTGGTGAGGGACTCATTCCATCTTAAGTACTTGAGAATGTCAGATAGAACCCAGAAATCATATTCTAATCCAAGCTTTCTGTGCTATGCAGATAATTTTGGAGGGAATGGGTAGAGCTCTTCATACTAACCTCAATGCTCGATTCAAATGTGATGCCTTGAAGGTAAGATGAACTCGTTTTTTGCTGCTACTGTCTTTGATCCTTAATACAAAAGTTAAATAACTAATTAACATATATTAAGAAAATTGATTACGTTAATTAGTTGTAACAAATTTGCGTTAGTTTTCCTAAAACACTCTTTTTAATCATATACATTAAAACTAGCCGTGATGGAATCGCCCTTGATATGGGCAACCAATAGGGTTGTTTTAGGAAACAATTATAAATTTAAAAGATAAAGTGGATCAGAATCTTATGTTTAACATCAAAGCAAACTCCAAGTCGAACTTCTATATTTAGGACTGGAGGCAATATTATATTAGTTAAATGCTCAATTTGAAACACTTCCATATTAATTTGACACAATTTTACTTTGTTTGTTGTTTACTTTGTGGGCAGCTTGCAATGGTGAAAAACCAGAGGTTGGCTGAAAAGTTGATTAAAGGGAAAATATACGACTGCATTTGCAAATATGAGCCTACTAATTGAGCTCCCATGTACAGTTGACTCGTTTCACTAAGTAATCGCTGGCCACTTCAGGGCATTAAATTATTTGATGACTTATCAGATAATATGTAATCATTAATTTCTTAATACTAATAATAATTTGGTTTTCCCTTTTCTTAAAAATAAATAAAAGTTTGATATCCTTTTACATCACTATTCTGTCATCCTGTCATGTGCTATGAGATGGAATTCCATTAACTGCAGGTAATTTAATTCATAATCATTCATAATTTATCAGAGAATATGTAATTATTAATTTCTTAATGATGATGATGATAATTTGATTCCTTTCCTTAAAAATAAGTAAAAATTTGATTTTGGTCATCACTATTCCGCTATATACATTGAGATAGGATTCCGACAACGGTAGGTAATTTGATTCATTATCATTGCCTGTCTATTTGATATTTTTTTTAATTTCTTTTCTTGGCATGCTATAAATTAGATTAAACTTCTAAGATCGATTGTTAGGAATGCATGTGGCCATTCAATCGATATTTATTTATTTAAATGGATTGATGTGATGCTTTTACTATTTCTTAAACCACATGTATACTCACTTTTTTTAAAAAAATAAAAAAAAATTAACATGCATCGCTTTATGAATGATACATTAAAATAGAATAACGAGCGACTAGCCGACTAATTTTGTAGAAGTTGAGTATTTTTTATGTATCTTTTCACTCAGAATATAAATAAAAAACCCTGAATCTATTTAAAACCTTAAAATATTAAAATAATACTCATTGAAATCCAGATTTAAATCCTAAATCAAGTTATAATCTTAAAATAATTATATCCTAAATATCATATTTTATTGAGATATTGTAGACGCTACAAGATAATATTCCATTTAATATCCATAATGAATAACTTTAGATATTGCTTATCACAATATCACATATCCCATCTTATTTGAAGGGAGCAGGGAGCATTTTATTAATCTGCATGTACATAGTGGAAATATGTAAGAGAGACTAAACTAATTTATTGAAGAGTTTAATTATAGAATGATCTTCCAATTTCATAATTGATTTTTTTTTTCAAATTTAAGTTAAACGAGACAAATTACAAAACGAACACTTTTCTTAAAATTTTAATGAGATGAAATTAGGGTTGAAATAATTGTAAGTAGATATCTGATTTTAAAATTATGATATAGCTTAGATTAAAATTTAAAGTTACTTATATGAAAAAAAAACGTTCAACTAATTGGAACTGCAAGCAAAATTTAGTAAATTGATTTGAATTTACAGTGATAATGACTGTAAGTATTGTACCACCGTTTTTTTTATAGCTATATAAAAATAATTTAGTGCACAAATGGCAACTTGGGCGTTTGGTCTAGTGGTATGATTCTCGCTTTGGGTGCGAGAGGTCCCGAGTTCGATTCTCGGAACGCCCCATTGAAACGCATTTTCTTGCGGTTATCACTTCTCAAGGAATGAATGTTGTTGAAGGTCTATGTACGCGTTGTTCTTGCTCGCATAATCCCATGTTTTTACTGAGTGCGTTATGCGTTGAAAATACATATACTCGATTTGGATTCAAAATAAACATATTCCTTTAATTACCCACAAACTGCGCTGCATAGTTTACAAATTATAGATACTGGATACATAATCTATATTATATGTTTCTTCTAATTCCACTGCTTTCTATTTAAAGTTTAGTACTTAACTTTTCTCTTGCCAATTACTTCCTACTTGTCCACTCTGTTTAAAGTTTAGTACTTAACTATTCTCTTGCTAATTACTTCCTATTTGTCTACCAAATACTCCTTTAAGCCTTAATATATGACTTAATTAAAGAGCTGATAATTGATCTTAAATGTGATACCTCTTTCATATATTTATTAATTTTTTTCTAAATTAGTCATATTGATGTTCCTTTCGAGGATAATGAAATAGGATAGACGGAGAGAAAATTGAGGAGATGGTTAAGACGTTTTAAAAAATGTCATATTAACTAATTAACCTAACTAACATCTGAAAGAGTTTTTACTTAGCTTGGGTAGCAACACGTCTTAATTACGTACAGAGTGCCAAAGTAAAAGTGGGCAAATAATACAGTGTAGCCTTCAGCCTTGCGTTTGTGTTCGCTTCTTTTGTTCCCTTTGTTGCTATGGTCAGAGGCAGCATGTTACTTTTTACCGTAAGGATAGAGACAATAGCTTTTGGAAGAAAATTGTAGCATATATATATATATAGCCAGTGCATTATATTTTCATTGAAAAGAGAGCTAACAATATCTTCCTCGATCGATGTACAACAAAATCCTAATAACCTTTCGAATAGTGTGTTACACATCACAGACACGAATATATAAACCAAAAGTAACGCACCAAGCTAAGGCAGCCCTCCATTTTGGACCCTGTAGCCTCTCGTTCACACTCTCTTTAAATATTCGTGTGAGGTCAAAAGAAACCTTCCAAGAGACCACCACCTTAATATATTAATATCGTACAGGGAAAGTGACTGATAGATTAGGTCATGGATCAAATTAACCAACCCCAGATGCAGATGAACACCTGAGCCATTGATCATCATCATAATCTGAGCAAACATGAGTTTCATGTGTTCACCGTCTGATTTCTTAATAAAAACATAACAGTGTACCGAGACAGGATAGTATGTTATGCTTTTATTAGTCAACCAGATCCTAGGAAACTGAATATGCATCAGCAAGATGATATCAGTTTAGATCAAAGGGTTTGTTGTGGAGGGTCCATAACCATTGATCATGCCAGTCCATGACCCCAAAGTAGTAGTATTGATATACCCAAAAGGATCTTTCCCAGCATCAGAACAACCTTGGTGGTCTTGCCATTCAAGAGACAATAACTTAGGATTTGGCTTCACTTCATGAATATTAATTGCACCAACAACATTTTGATGATCCTCATTTCCATGGCAAAATGAGTCCATTGTGCTATAAGTCGTCCCACCATTACTGTTATAGCCATCAAAGTAACACATATTTCCTCCAAAACCACCCTGGAAATTCTGTGCCAATAAGAACCCATTATTGTGGCTAGAATTTATCTGATCTGCAATCGCAATAGGATCGCCAATATTTCCCATGACATTATTATTTATCCCTCCAAGATTAGCTTCCATGAGCCTGGAATTATTCTCCAGCATTAGTCCCACTGGGTGGGGAAAATGCATGGCATGCTGATCTGGGAAATTAGAAGCTGCTGCTGTAAGGTGAAGATCTTTATTGGGTTCTGACTGTGAGTGAACGACCTCGTTGAGTTTCTTGGATGATGAAACTTTCTTGTTCTTTCTGCAACCTCCACCTACTGGGATGTTCCTCAATGTGCCTCCTTTTGTCCAGTACCTTCTGCAAGTTTTGCAGAAGTACCTTGGCTGAGAGAGACTATAGTTGTTGTAGTAGCAGAATTTGGTGTTCGTTGACTCACACCTCGGACACTTCAAAGCTTGGTCCGTTGGAGCTGGCCTTACCCTCCTCTCCATTAATGGTGGAGATGAAGATAATGAAGAAGCCATTACTACTCCAGATTCCTCTTGAACTGAGCCCTGAACAAACACACACACATATGTACCCATAAATATCCTCCCTAGGCATTAATATATTCTCAAGTCTTTGCATAATGATCAGAAGCAAAATACACATTCATCAAATGCAGGCATTATTATTACATACCTGAAGCCAATGATCAGAAGATTCCATGCACACGTGCTCGTGCAGAGGAGAAAAATCCATTCACAATAGTTGAATGAAGCAACACTACTCAACTGATATGATATGGGAGACTATATATATATATATGAGCTTTCACTAAGCTCTTCTGTGTTTGAACCTCTTGTGTCACCGTAATGCAGTGCAAATGCGAAGGATAAGAGTTGTGAGATAAGAAGTGGTTTGTGTGTGTGTTAGTTGGGGAGGGGCAGTGAATAAGAAGGTGGAGAAAGGGGTCGTGTCGGTGACATGAAAGGTGGGATCCACATGTTTGTGAGTGTGTCTCACAGTGATCCCACTGGATTTGATGATTATTGACGGAAGGGACGGTGAGATTTGCGGGACGGGCAGAGATGGGAGAATGGGTAGCGTTGGATATAGGGGATAAGGTACAGCAGCAGCAACATATGACGTCACAACTCACAACGTTGTTTCTTGTTTTGTCGTGGAGTGAGTTTCACAGAGAGAGGGGTTAGAGAATATTTGGGTGCCTCGGAAAAGGAAATCATACGCCTAAAGCACTCTTCTTGCGGGGCCCAGTCGCCCTCCCCCCACAAGCAAGGGATTTATTCTCTCACGCGCCCCTCACGTGCCTCTTTTTCCTGTTTGTTTTGATCTTGAAGTTGAAATAATTTGGATTTGATGTTTCAATTCAATTCGTTCCCTTCCACGCGGGATATCTAAAGAATTTTATAATGGGAGGGAGATGGAGAGAGAACTAGCATAGCCCTTGCACAAAAATGACAAGCATACATCCAATACTTAAATTCAATTAGTATTCGTTTCGATAAGGGAAAATTACTGTTTTGAATTAATAAATATAATTATCAAAAAGTTATACAATAAATAAGTAACATATAATGTAACAGATAAATCTTGGTATAGCAACTCCTTGCTTTCGTAGGCCTAACCTTCCCTTTAGTTTGCATTAGCAAACATCATCAATGCTGCATTCCCCCGAAGTTTTCTGTCACCATTTTGTACTGAGCTTTTGCTGGATAACGGTCCATACTAATTACTTGTTGTGAGATGTTTTAGTAATATTATACATTTTTCCTTAGTTCTCATAGTTATATTCCCATTTGGAAGCACACTGCAATATCCACGTCCTCATGGTCATCTCCCACCCGGCCTGCAATATACTTCATAGAATTCCTTCTTGCATGCATCAACTTGAGATGATGTGTCTTATTTCTACTTTCGTTAGAATATAATTCAAGTACCCTATCCTCTCTCTCTCTCTCTCTTAACCTTTCGAGAAGAGAGTGAATGCGAACAAGACTGAACTTAAGAGACAATTATGTACGTTTACATGATTAAAAAATCTATATCTTATATGGATGTCAAATATTATTTAAGTGGAAGAAAACTATATGTGAAGTTTGTGGGATGATGGTGGTGGTGGCACAAGCAGTTGAAACTTAAAACCAGCTTTGTTTTGAAGAAATTCAAACTTTGGAACCTAGCTATATTATAGTCCTAAAGTGAGATGTGAGAGGGAATAATGAGAAAAGCTTTAATCAGAAGAGTGACACCTTAAAAGCGCAACGAGAGAGGGAGAGGGGGGGTGCTTTATATCCACTCATAAGGGAAGAACATTATATGGGAGATAGAGATACTTGGCGTGACCATCACACTACTAGCTCCACTCAAAGCACAGTCATTTTTATAGAGAGAGAGAGAGAGAGGAGGGATCCACTTTAATCAATTAATCAATCATTAAAGATATATATTTGAGCTTTAATTTGGCGAACACCGGTGCTTACGAGTTTGCTTGATAATCATTGTTGACTAATTAAAGCATATACAAAGAATGTCAGGAGAATAAAGTTGATTGTGTGCCCATGTTAGACCCACTGTACAAACTGCGTATAGGTTTCAGTTCCTGCTTTAATTAGTTTGTAATCATCATTATTCAGTTTGAAAAATGATATGGAGACTGAAGAATTATCATTTCAATCATAAGCGTGTGTGTGTGTGTCATTTGAATTTGTAGTTCTGGCGTTATTGTCTTACATGCTTGCTTTTAATTTGTTGTGTAATATTAAGTCTTACTGCCGGTTGGTGAAGAGTCGTTCACGTAAAGATGAAACAGTTAGAGCCAAAAGTAATCATCCATGGGAGCCAGCTAATTAATAACCATTGATATATAATTCATTCTTTAGGCATACATCAGTTAACAATTCTCCAATGAATCCTCAATATAAAATACGCTTTGTAGTTTAATTTATTCATTGAAGTGGATCTTATATAAAAAAAATTAGAGGATAACGCAACCATGTATTTAGAGGGAAATTGATCACAATTACTATATGTAAGTATATATTATTTAGCCACCTTTCTGGAAAAAATAATGTATAACCCTTTTTCTGAACAAGACTAAAAAGTTCGTTTATTGCCACGCATGCATAGGATTCTGCGTGATAAATTGTTAGATGGAGAAGCAGGAGTATGGTGTATTAATTAGATAACATATACTATAGTAAGAAAGCCAATCAATCAAATTAAAGTAGCCATAGGAAGCAGCACCTTCTTGATAGAGATCTTGAAAACTGCAATACGACCAACCTTCATTCTGAAGCTAAGGATCTTGGTCATTACTTTCTACAATCGAGTTACTTTGTTTTCTTCTTTTAATTTGTTGTATCTTTCTTTTTATCAAAACTACTCGATCAAAGCTGGGAAAGAAAAGGGCTTAATACGTAGCACGAGGGATTTTGAAGAGGGACAATGTTGAAGATGTCTTTCTTTTTTTTTTTCCTGTGCTAAAAATTGTGAGAACCCATGCTGAATGATTTGGCCCATTTAAAAAAGATATATTGCAACTATTGCTAGATCAAAATGCGAAACTTCTCAGAGTTAAATAAAAATGCAATGCACAAGACTGTTCAAATGCAAATAGTAGATGGAGGTCAGTGGTGGCCCCAAATCTTTGGAGCTCTTTTTTCTCACTGATAGGTCTTGAATGGGTGCGGTGGAACTTGACCCATGAAGCCGGACACGGGCATACCAAGAAGGTTCCGTTGACTATGCTTTTTGATTACATATGCTAGGATATGTAGGTGGTGAGATGCAAAATGATGGGGAGGATTACCATAATGCAAGTAGAAGCCTCTACCGGGCATGTTGGGACATGGAACTAAGCAATAGCCTTACTATGAATGTACCCTTTTGTTTCTTTAGTTTTTGACCATCATTTATTTTAGGGATGGCGGATGAAGATGGGGTTAAACCTTAGTCTGTACCTTATTTGGCTTCCTGTTTTTAAGCAATGAAATCAGTACTATTCAAAAAAATACACCTTTCTTACCAATAATAACAGGGTGAGCAGAATAATAAAAATAAATGTGTTTGAATTTGATGGCCTTATGTGGAGCACACAAGCCGACTCTTCCCGATAAATAGTTCAAGAGCACAGGATTTGGTTACCATGTTAATCATTAAATGTTTAGTAGAGAGAGTTAATCAAATTTAAACTGTCCAGATTTGATTATTTTAAAAAATGATATTTTCTTAAATAAAAAATTAATTTTTTTTAAAAAAAATAATAGTTGAGAGATGGTTTTTATTTTAAATTCTATATTCACTGGAATAATTTGTTAAGAAAAATGTAGAGTTAAAAAAAATTAAATTGAGATTGTCCAAATTAGATTTAAAAACTCCCTACTAAACAAAATACTTAGTATGGTAACCGGTTCCAAGAACACATTATTTATACATTTAAACTCACAATTCCCAAACTATATGGAACTCGTTTTTGTTTTGATACACGTTATCTACAACTATATCCTCTGTACTGGAGTAGCAATTAGTGCTATTTTTTTGTGATGATTCGTGCACTCATTATACATTTTATAAAGGGTTTCAGTTCAGAAGGGCTTCATTAGGTTCCAAGGGCCGACTATTGATTAGTGCCAGTTAATTGTGTTCAAGACAATACCCGATGACGTATATTTCAAAGCCTTGATAATGACTTAATATTCCTGCATACGATACCAGCACGAGCAGACACTATCCTATACTCATGTCCTATTTGTTTTGTCTGTTTAATAACAATTTTACATAGTAACTTTCAAATCATTAATATGAGCTTTATTAATTAATTTTTTAAGGAGATGGCTACTTTAGATTACATATATTCTGAAATACTTATCTAGATCATTAAATTATATATATCAATTTATAAGTTGAAAAAAATTAATTTAAAAATGATAATAAATATATCAGTTTCTTTGATTTCTTTAAAAAAAAGTCAATCAAAACTTATATTAAGGACATAGTGTAGTAATATATGTGCGCAATATTTTTTTTGATTTTATTTGTGCAATATTGATTTTGGGAAAAAAACTAAAGAAATAAGAATTGTCATATAAAAGTTTGGACCCCTATATAACGCCCTCCCATGAGATGGATGCCGCAAGCAACTAGAAGCAAAAATAACCGGGATAAGAACACACACACGCACAAGGAATATTATTAGAATTGTGCATGTGAAAGAGATACAAGAACAAAAGGTATATGAAATGGATTTGGTGCATGAACCTTGATTGATTTGGTGAATGCATGCATGTATGTATCAGAGACAACACATAAACTACTCTCGATCTGTACAATTTATATATGAAAACTCTCTCTCTCTCTCTCTGTGATGAGGGAGAGGAAGTAGGGTTATGTGAGTATGGCTCTTAAATATATAAAAAAGATGAGAGAAGCTATCTGTGTTTGGATTGACGACAACAAGAACACCGTAGTAGGAGAAAAGAATTAGGGGGAAGAGAGAAAGAGTTCATTAGAGGGGCAATAATTAACAAGATTTTTAAGAATAGTTTAAGGGACATGTGCCCGACAAAGCCACCGGTGACTGCGGCGCTCTCCACCGGAAAATATATAAGCTACTAAACTAGGCGGCCGCTCACCATTATCTCTATTATCAGCTAAACATCAGCCCACGCTTTCTTGTACTTTGGTAGGATTCGGTAAGGTCAAATCTTCCATCACTGAGATTTTTTTTAAGGGGTACTGTAAAATTTCAAGAAATGAATGTAACCACACGTAAACAGTATAAGCTTATTATCATTTTCTTTGTCAAAACCTGATATTACATGTTACTCGTTAGTTTTCAATTTAATGATCTTATATAATTAACTGTTAATTATATAAACTGTTAATGATCTTGTATAATTAAAATTTTAGCAAACAGTAGATTAATTTGATTTATTGGAAGGTAAAAAATAAAAAGCAAGGGGTCTATGAATCTATGGCTTGAGTAGCTAACTAACGTTTAAGAGAGATATGAGTAAGTTAGCAATTTTATATTACAGGTTACACAGATATGGGAAAGAAACAAATGATAAATAGATCACATAAGCTTCAAATTGATCCAAGCACGAGATCGATCGATTGAATTAACGTCTTACTTTGTCTCCTTCCTTTGACTTTGATTTTGTCTCCTGTTGGCCGCTGCCTTCCCCCATACATATATATATATATTATATGATTATTGTTTTCTGTACTTTGCTGAATCTAAACATGATTATACGCACATAACGGTTAGACCGAGACCACGCGTAATTATTTTTGTAATATTAATTTGACCCTGCTTATGAATTCAAATAAATGCTGCACTTGAGAGCCATCCACATATAACGTGCGGGAAAACTCTAGAGTTTAGAAAAAGCAAATTAAACAAATTATGAAAACTCAGAAAACATAATAAGTTAACTCCAACCACAAGCATCATTAATGTCAAACTGGCCAACAAAGTTTTTATACGATAGATCATATGGCTTAACTTGTTTTATTTAGGTCTAAATCAAATCCTAGTGAAACCATAAACTCTCTTTTACTAAAGCTTGAGTACCCTTTTAGTTTGAGACAATTATATTTAATAAATTATTGAATACTAAATATGAGTATATCTTTTAATATATATTTAATTTTTGATTTATAGCCTGATGAGATGTTAATCTCTTCTAGCAAATTCAATTATTATTAGTGAAATCGTGAACTTGTTTTTTTGTTACAAAAGAGAGCTCAAAGGCTCAAGGTAAAGAGTTCACACTATGAGGGGTAAAATCCCAAGATCAGTTGAACGCAACGTTTAGGTGAGGCGGACAATACTCGTAGGTAATAGTTCTATTAATAGCTTATCTCACCAGAGTATCGGCCAAATGCTTCTGCTCCTTTGGTACATGATGTATAATCACCTTCCAATCCAATTTCACAATCGACTTGATTATCAGACTCTATTATCACCAATTTGAACCCATAATCCAGTGCTATCTCCAGGCCTCTAACTACTGCCCATTCTTAGCTTCGTGCGAGCTACAGATTCCCAAAGACCTGATGAAACCCACAAAATTGTGAACTTGTTGCGTAGGATAGCTTGAAAAAAAGAATGGGGTCGAAATTTTATTGGACCCAAAAGGCCTAACCTCTTTCGTTCCTGTAATTTTCTGGGTTATTGTGGCTGAGAGACCATGTGATCATAAAATGCGATTAACGAAGGAATGGTTCCAATTTTTTTGGACTATTGTAGCGGAGCCCATATGATCCTAATATAACATCATTGGCCATGTTTGGTACGTTAGCAAGTCATGTTTTGGAAGCAAATATGTAATCCTTGATAATTCAACTCGTTGCATTTTCAGAAACTCACAGCGTCCCATATAAAATTCGTCAGCCTGTGTTTGTTTCCGAAATCACTATTGGTGCTGTGTTCTTTATTAACACAGTACTCAGTTTTGATTTGTTCAGCTTTTAGTTCAAGAAGGTCATCATCTCAAGTCCCGATTCAGTTTTTTATTGGATATCGTGCTTCTTTCAACATGGGATCTTCTTCACTACTTTAATCCTTTTTTTTCTTGCCATTTCGAACCTCTAACCATTTGGTTAAATGCCCAATGCACAAGCCAAATGGCTAGAAGTGATCACTACTTTAATCCTGTACACAACGCGTCACTACTTGATGGGAGTCCCATGATCCATTTGGCTCACATCAAATGCAAGTTATAGTGATGAGAATGGAATGTAGAGTCACTGATCCCTGCAATTAACCCCAGATACTCGATGAAGCATTCATATGAATGATCGTGTTCAGATCAGATCTGATATGTTTAGTTTAATTCATTAGTGCCTGCAATATCTGTTGTGAATGGTGTTGCGAGGAACAAGAGAAGCTAAGAGGGTTTTGAGTTGAAGAAACCTGAGCCACAAGAAACAAGTAATTTTGGGCAAGCGTCCTAATTTGACCATCTCCTTCGCCTTTAAGTATCGTATCTTTATTTTTTTTCCCTTTTTTTTTTTTTTGCTGAGAGTCTTTTTTAGTATCGTATCGCTCTCACTTTTCTTCCCCCACATCAAAAGCCTCCTCTTTTGGCTAATAAATAAAAATACATAACATCGTGTCAAAGTTGGGGGGAAAAATACATGCAGCATTTATTCTGCTTTTATCTTGTTTTTTGATTCTCTTTTTCATTGATCATTACTATTAATTAATATCACAATAACTTATACCAAGTACCAACCCTTTCTTAATTCAGAAGTAAATACCATATTTATGATCTTTAATTTTTTCCATGATTATTCCTTCTCATTTTCTTTTTTTGTTTCATTTACGTTTTGTGACCTTATTGGTTTTTACAAATTTTTTTTAGTCCTTTAATTTTGTGTCAAATTATATTCCGATTCATTTTTCTTACCTTTTTTTATTTTAACTCTTTTATGCTAATCTATTCCTTAATTTTATTTAAGAAATAAACGTTCTCCCCCCTAACACAATCAATTTCAAATAACTAACAGAAAATAAAAATGGGTCAAAAAGACTGTGCAGGAATTAATTTAAAATAAATAAAATTAATCACTCCAAAAAAAACAATCAGTTAATCTTTGCCCAGCGACTTTTTAAATAAAGCCGCAATAAAACCCTTATAATTTTTATTTTTTGTTGCCATAATCTTATAATTTTCATTGATAAAAACTCATGAGTCGGTTAAAAAAAGGTTGAACTGGTTGTTTACACTTTATTTCTTGGGATGCAAACAAGGGTGGAAAAAATATCAGAGGGTTGGTTATCAAATTTTATACAAACATTAATATTTTAATTTCCAACTCTATCCTCAAAGGCACGGCATGGTGCCACCGACCATGCATGGGGTTCTCGTGTCAATTAAGTAATTTAAGATTGAGCAGGGACCAAAAAAGTATTTATATAGGACAAACGAGCATTTGGTTTCAGAATTCCCTTTTTAGATATTGCGGCCTTCTTCTCTGTGCTCCGCGGACCGCCATCCCCTCTTGCGAAACCGCAGGCTTCAAAACTACAGCGCCTGCAAGCACCTTCTTCACCGCCCATTGCAATTCCAATCCCCCGCCCTCTCTTTCTCTCTCTTTTGGCGGTACCCAGTTGATAATTCATTCTACACATAGATAAAAATTACACATTAGGCCCTCGTTTTCCCTTTTGAGTATAATGTTTTCCATTACACTACAGTTGTTCTAGAACTTATCTTGTTATCTCCTCTCTGTTTCTAATTCTGGCTTCTGGGGTAACCGCCTCTTCTAGGGTATAATACTGTTCGGTTGCAAGTTTTAGTACCAGCAGAAGATTTCTTGGGGATGGACTACACTGTTTGATTGTTTTTACCCTCGAGTTTCGGAATATCTTGGTACTTCAATTTCAGGGTGTGGGGGGATTGTAATTCTTGCATTCCCTTATTCCTAGTAGCTCGTTGTTCTCTAACGGGCTTCATGATTCTTCCAATTTTTTAATCTGTAAATACTTCCCTTTTTTTTTTATCCGATCGTAGTCTAGACTCTAGATAGCTTCCTGTACACGGTCGAATCTTTTTCTTCCTCATTCTGGTTATATTGTTAATCATGGACCAAGCAATCTTTCTTGACGATGGGTCTGTTCCGAAGTTCCAATTTGTCGACACTGCAATTGAGCAAGAATCTGGAGATGGCTCAAATGACATGAATATTAAGAAGTCGGTATGGGAGGAGCCTACAAGCAATGAAAATTCTGCTGCTTCCGATTGTGAGAGTGGTGTTTCTGGAGGTAACTTCGTGCAGCGTAGTTTGTTCGATGAAGGGTTCGTGCGACTCATGGAAGGTGACAGGGTTCATGACCTTATTCAGAGAAGGTTCATTCTGAGTTTAGGTTTGCTTGGGGCACAAAGCGAAGTCGTCGCGATTCATAGAAATGCTTGTTCTAGCGTTATGTCACAAGCCAGGGTTCAATCGTTTCAGCTTTATCTGCAAGCAATGCAGAAGAAGCGTAATGGTAATGACAATTTGAAGTATGCTTGGTATGGAACTTCTGGTAGGCAAGAGCTGAGAGAGATCACTTCACACGGCTTTGGTCATTGTGGGAAATCACAGAACAATAGCAATAATAAGCTTTATGGTTGTGGACTCCATCTATCTCCTGATGATTCCCCTCTCTACAGGTATGTAATTTCTTGTCCCACTTTCATTCCTCTGATCTTTTTACAATGATTAATGTGGGTTTTTACTCTAAAATATTCCTTCTGGTACTATATGTTTGTTGGTTATAGTGTGAAGTGTTGTGCTGTTGACAAAGACGGTGTACGGCACTTGTTACTGTGTCGTGTTATTCTGGGGAGAACAGGGGTTGTGCATCCTGGTTCTGAGCAATGTCATTCCAGTTCTGAGGATTATGATTCTGGGGTGGACAATGTTTCAGCTCCGACCAAGTACGTGATTTGGTGTAGTCGGATGAATACCCATGTGTTGCCGGAATATGTTATAAGTTTCAGAATTCCTCAAGGTTTGTGAAAATCTTCGTTGTGTGCGCAGAGTGGGATTGTGGGAATTATTTGTGTTCCAGAAGGTGGATGTATTTATAAATTTGTTTTATGTGTTGCCTTATTTTAGGGTCTGTGAAGACTGAGGAGCCCACGAGAAGACCATCTTCGCCATGGATGCCATTTCCAACTCTAATTTCTGTGCTTTCCAAGTTCTTGCCTCCGGCTGATATTGCCTTGATATCAAAGTACCATAGAGATCACAGAGTAAGTGGTTACTTCTGAATTAACTGTGGGGTTATGGCATCCACTTGCCCTGTTCTCACCGATTGAGCTTCCTCTGCTTTTTGCAGGTGAAGAAGATTTCACGGCACGATCTAATACAGAAGGTGAGACAAGTTGCGGGGGACAAGTTGTTGATTGGGGTGATAAAGTCATTCAGAGATAAGGTAATGACAATAATGTGATGATTTCGGCTATTAGTTTGATATCATTATCTCAAAATGAAGAGTACAGAGTATAGGAACAATATTTGTTGGAAGAAGGTGCTATCCTGTTCTATGGAAACATAGATTAATGGGAAAGCAAGCAAAGATATAGATAGTAGTATTATTTTAGGCAATGAGTGATATGAAAAGTTGCCTTAAGCGGCAAGTATGTGGCGGGCACGTGTGTCAATTAATGATGTGTATATAAAATATGAAAGGAGTGAGTGAGGGTAACGCGTGGTTTTGGTGTGCAGAAAACATTGCAGGAGCAGAGGAGGTCAAAGAAGGAGACGGCAGATAGAAGAAGATTCTTCGTGTGAGAGAGGGTGGCGGTTTAGAGGAAGATAGGAACAGAGCAATTGGCATTTGGGTGGCGTGAAGGAATCGCCTTGTTTTACAATTGTACACAGTTTGAGTTTCCTACGAATGCTATCATCAGCATTCCATTTGCAAGTTGAGGGCCATCTTCGTCTTTTTCTTTTCTTTTTTTTCTTTTAATAAAAAGAACAAGTTGAGGGCTATGATTGACTGGCGCATTTAAAGAATGGTTCACGATCGTGCATGTGTCTTGGTCAACATATTCATATATGCCTCTTCCTTCCCTTCTGTACATACGCGTACTGGTTTTTTCTCCGACCAGATTCATACGAGCAATGGTTGGATTGGATGTACGTGAGCTTGCGGCTTTTGGGCTTTACATTATCCTAAAGCCCACTGACGCAAGGGCTTCTCAAATCTTTCCTTGTCATAAAATGGCCAAATATGTTCTACAAAACCAAATCTTTCCCATAACGTGTATAAATCAGATTCAAATTTTCATTGTCAAAAGTGCCCACATTCAATACCAAAACGTGCCTAGAATAAAATTTCCCCATAATAAGATGATCCTTATACTTTATGGGAAAAAATTAGGACATATGCTTCATTCTATCATCTATGGCTGATGGCTCCATGATCAATTCGCAAAAGCAAGGTTGACATCATAGAACAGGAAGATAACAAATTACCAATCACAAGATAGCTAATACATACATACATACATACATACATACATGCATGCATGCATGCATGCATGCATACATACATTAGAGAGCGAGGACAAAGGCGAGACAATAAGCATGCGCAAGTGCATGAAATAATTGCATTATTCAAGTTGAAGGGATTTAAGAACAAGCTCCGTATAGGATAACAACAACTAGCACATGTATGTATAGGATACGCTAGTTGGTTGTTCAAGTAGGATTGATGGGCTTGCATATGGAGCTGCTCCATCACAAATTATATTGGGCAGAAAAATGTACAACAAAAGTGGCATGATGCATTTGCAGCTAACAACTATTAGAAATACAGTCTCACATCAACCGAGTGGAAGACGAATTTGAGATATATATATGTGTGTGTGTGTAAGGTTAATATAAGTTCTATCAAATTGGTTTATATAGTTATATATATACACCTAATTTGCTAAACTGTAGTAAGGATGAGCAATCAAGGGGTGCAATCTGGGTATTAGTGAATTGTAGAAATGCCAAATGATCAGCAGAAGAGAATAATGATAAGGGGGAGACGTTGGGAGGGGAGAGAAGCCAACTTGAAGGTTAAGGAACTGAATAGGGATAAGAGGTGGCAGTCTGATGTGTGAGAATGGAGGAGGGTTGAAGGTTAATATTACTTAATGGGCAAGTTGAATCCAGAAATGATATGGTGTGATGATGAAGGCCTCAGCTGAGGAATAAACAAATAGGTAATGGCCAATCCCAAAGCTTGCATCTCTGTTGGTTTCATATCATATCATTTCATATTTGGTTGTATCCGCCAGAGAGCCATCCATCATCATTTTGAAGACACTGCTTCAAGTTATATGGGGAACAAATATGGATTAATAATGTGTTCACCATTCCCACAGGTCCCTTTCTCCGCCTCCCCATACGACCCACCAACCTGTAGTCCTACTGTTATTATATTTACGTGTTTTGAAAAGTTAATTACACAACACAATTTAAATCTGCAACACTTAAGCTACGTGTAGAGCAAGTTAATTACACTACACACGTCCGTCAATCAGCAGCCCGTGTTCGGGACTAGTGTTATTTATTTGACTGAATCCTATTCTTGCGCTTTAAACTTGTAGAAGTATGTTCGCTCTTAATTTGCTTTGAACGTAATCAAAAGCAGCCAACATAATTGGATATATAGGTCAAAGAAGGCATAAATAAGCAGTAAAAAATGAGCAACAAGTTATGGCAGTGCCTGCTGGTTTGGTTTGATTACGAGTAGACACCGCCCCTTACCCTAACCCCATATCAGATAGGCACACCCATTGCCATACCAATTAATAACCCATCACCCACTTCTTCTATTACTACTACTTTCTATCTTCTTCTGTACTATCATCATTGTAGGAATATCATGTGTAAAAGAAAAATCAATGAAAATTTCTGATTTAGAAATTTTATTGATTATATAAATATTTGATATTTTTTAATAATATACGAAAAGTAAAAGACGGATGCTTCAATTTAGATCGTGCTAATACAATTTTGAAATAAGAATTTTCGCCCCTTTTTTATCTGAAGAAAGGGAATAACTAGTGAACACTTATCACTTGGGTCCAGTGGACTCTTGGGCTTTATATTTTTTCTTATTTTTATTGAGAATGATCACAGAGTCAAAATGAATCACACATGATAGATAAACTGCCAACACATACTCCATTCAAAGCTTGTCTGGATCTTATTTTCAGGATAGTTTTTGCATATTTTGAGGTAAAACATATGTTTTGGAGAATAGATTTTGAAAAATAACTTTTACAGATTTCGAGGTAAAACCTATGTTTTGAAAAGTGATTGTGTGTGTTTGGGAACTCCGTTGGAAGGAAGGAGTTCCGTTAAGAGAAATGAGTTTACAGATTTTTAAGACTTGTTTGGGGAGGCAAACTATTCATGCGCTTAGCGAGACAAAATTCCTCTTACATATTTTACCTCAGAATTTGTGTCCGTTCTCCCAGCGGACTATCCAAACAAGCCCTAAATGGTTTTGCGGATTTCAAGATAGTTTTTATGGATTTCGAGATGGTTTTTACGGATTTTGATATAGTTTTATCTCGGCTTGCATGCTCCATTGGGGGGATGGAGTTCCCAAACAAGCACATTTATGTTTGGGAAGTTTTAGCTTTTACGGATTCTAAGGCAAAAAGTGGGTAGGAAAGAGGAAAGATAAAGAATGAAAAGTAGGAAATAGAAGAAAGAAAAAGTAGGAAGGACAAAAGAGAAAGAAGGAAAAAAGTAGAATAGAAGAAAGAAAAAAAGGAAAAAAGTAGAAAATACGAAAGAGAAAAAGTAGGAAAGAGAAAACTTAGGTTTCAAAACCTAGGTTTCAAACTGAAATTTTGTAATTAAAATAGCTTTTCAGAAAATTCTTTGTACTTGGACAACACCTAGGTTTTGAAACCAAACCTAGTTTTCAGGAAGTAATGACAAACAAACTCTCATTATTTCTAAAGTATATGTATTTCTTAAAATTGAAACATCCATATTCAAAGTATTGTTTGATAAATGTCAAATGTCTTTTAGCCAAGATTGAAGTATTGATTATGTTTATTGGATCCGTTTAAGAAAGCGGTGGAGAAGTGATTTTACCATTTATGAGGTAAATATATGAAGGAGATTATCTTATTTTAAAGAAAAATACGGTTGACCATACGTTTGTGGTCTTCATAAACTTTCTCTTGAGGACATTTTTCTCATTTTTTTCACGTTACACATAAATCGAGATAAAATTTCTCTCATAGACTTAAATTAATTTACGTAAAATCACTTTTTCAGAAAATTCTCAAACGGGCACATAAGGGATTAGCTTGGAGCCATGTTTAATTGGTTAAATGTCAAATGTGTTTTTGGCCAAGATTCAAGTACTGCTTCTCTATATTATACATAAGGATTAGCTTGAAGTCATTTTTAATTGGATATAGTAACTTGTGAGGTGGGGACCAACTTGAAAAAGAAGGGATCGGTCCCATCTCTACGCCTCCATCAATCTGCATCACTGATCGAAGCAATCCCAGCACTCTTGATTTTCATCGCAGCCATTCATAGCGCATTCATTAGGCTTCTGGAAGGGATGGCATCAAGTCACACGCGTCGTTCTCTGCTTTCCTCTGCCGTCTCAAAGCCTTTTTTAAAATCAACCATTCAATTGGTTATACGTGTCAAGCAAGCCACCTAATCACCACTCTTTCACATCACCCCATCCACCCCTCATGAATGCCCCTCCCCCCACTTTCATTGGTGTCACACTCACCAAACTCTGCGCCTCCCTCACCCAATTCTACCCCCATCCATCCTTCTCTGTTTGCACATGTCCTCTATCTCTATTCATTTCTTCTAGTTTTATTTTATTCTTTGGCCGTCGTTTTAATTTTTATTTAATTATTTTCAAAAAAAATTAATTTAAATTTTACATGCTCTGTTTTAAATTCTATTTCTGCTAGGCATAGGCCTTTAAATGGAACTAGCTCACGAAAGCATAAAAGTAAAATATATAAACCACAATTCTTATGTACTCCTCCACAATAACGTAGTACTTCATTCGTTCATCTTCTAATTATCAAAACTTCTATTTAAGTGTAATGTTATTGTAAATAAGATTTTATATTAGATTGGAACTGATGTATCGCTAGATACCTTATGCATAAGATTAGTTTAGCACTACCTTATAAGCAATATTCCCTTGTCCAAGGTATTTTTTTTATGAGCATGTTGTCTAAAAATTTAATACTTTTTTTATTTCAACCATAATTTAATTAATTGTATATCTCCCTCCCCTTCTTTTCTTCACTCATTATCTCTCATCTCTTTTCCTACTAACTGTCTCTAATCTGTCCCCTACTCATCTTTGAGTATACTTAAAAAAAAATACATCTATTGCACATTTATCTATCTAGTTGATTTTAATTGACCAGCAATTCGTTTTACTGAATTTAATAATTGTTGCCTATAAAAACTGTGGATGTACAATACTATATAGATTTTCCTTTTTCCACAAGTAAATAAGTACGATAATACATTATACACCGATGTTTATACCTAGTATATTTTATATGTATATGCAAAATCCCATCACATGACAAGAAAACAGTAAAGAAAGAAAATGAAAGGTGTATCGGCGTCGCTCACTCTCCTATATATCTCATCTCTTTCATTTTTCTTTCGTACAGCTCCACCTCAATCAATATCTCTGCCTCTGTGGAAAGCCAAGGACGCCCAAGTTGATCATCTTGAAGCCGGAAACAAAAGGAGGCGTGTATGACACATGTTCAGGTGACGGAAGCCATGGCCTATCAATTATCGGCTTCTTCTCCCAGCTTTAATAGCTACTCCTCCGAGACACTCGCCGAGATTGCCGCCAGAGTTTTGAGTGAGTTTCGGAGCGACCCTCTTTCCGTCTCCGACGAGGACCTGCTCTTTGACTCTTGGGAACCTCTCGATTGTACCCAATCTCACCGTGATTCTCTCAACGACCGACACCCAAACAACGACGACGAGTTTGAGTTTGCTTTGGTTTGTGCAGACCCCAACTCCTCCCCGGTTTCAGCCGATGATATTTTCAGCAACGGCCAGATCAAGCCCATGTACCCAATCTTCGACACCAATTTGCTGTTTAACCATCCTCACTTTTCTCCGTCGAACGAAGTCGTTGCCGTCGCAGGTGCTTCCGTTCCTTCAATTCCCAAGCCGAAAGAAACGGTGCCGGCTCCGCGCCATCGTCGACCTCCCCTGAGGAAGCTCATGTTCGAGGAGCGAGCAACTTTGTCGCGTTCTTCTTCCGCCTCCGATGCTGATGAAAGTGACGTCGTCGTCGGAGGTGTTGTCCCTCCGCAGACCTATTGCGTATGGAGTCCGAAATCAGCATCGGCGGGAAGGACGAGCAAGAAAAACACATCGACGGGATCGTCGTCGTCGAAGAGATGGAGGCTGAGGGACCTGCTTCTTAGAAGCAGAAGCCATGGCAGTGGAAGGAAGGAAGCGACGGTGTTTGTGAGTCAGAGCAAGAGGAGCAGCAAAGTGGCTCAGGAGGTGTCAAGGCCGATCGCCGGTGCCGGCGGTAAACACGAAGCTTCGAGTTATTACACGGGAAAGAGTACTACGACGAGGACGACGACGACAAAGGACGGTGAGCAAACGAAGAAGAAATCGTTCTTGCCTTACAGGCATGAATTGGTAGGAATATTTAGTAATGTGAATGGACTTGGTAGGAATTTGCATCCATTCTGAAACTAAGAAATTCTTGTATCCAATTTCTACGTCAATCGTCCTTCCAACTAGAACTAAACATCGATTAGGTTGGATTTTGTGTAAATTGAGATGAGATGATCCAATTGTGCATGTGGTTTTATTTTCACAACTTCTAAATCTGCTGATTGAAAATCAGTGTACCAGTATCACGAAATGGAAGGATAAAAATTGCATAAGAAATGAAGGGAACCAATTCCGGCAACCAAAAAAAAATCCAGTGGACCTACATAAAGTGCAGGTAGAAAAATCAACATCAATTTATTAATTATCAGTATTTAATATCTTTCATAAACATTTTTAATATTTAATAAATATATAGTATGATCTATGGAAATACCCACTTTTCATAAAACGAAAAAGATCTCGAACTTCATCTTTATGCAATAGGACAAAGTATCCAGATTTAGTTAATATGATTTTTTAGAAAAATATATATACATATATAGCTTAAATAGCATAGGCAATGTGTGTGTTTTTTTTCACATAATTACTTCGATTTGTGTAAAAATATTTTTCCCCTACTTTTTTAAACTGATTTTATCCAAGTGCATTAGGGCTGCTTCAGCTTTATATAGATTAATTAAGAAATGATTACGCACCGTCATCACCACACTTGACATTAAGATTATAGAACTCCAAATTGCAATCTAAGATTGCTGTAGAGAAGTGTGTGTATTCAATAAATAAACAAGTAATAGTAATACAAGGATATACAATAAATTAAAAATATGTTTTTAAATTGAGATTAAATGTTAATATCTCTATGATCCCCCCCCCCAAAACATCTGTTTCAATATATTATAGAGTCGAATTCGTACCTCGTATTTGAAAAAATTGAAGTTTTCGTTTATGGACTTCGTTTTCCAAATAAGAATACGAGTATCCATTCTCAGTTCGGTAAAAAAAATACGTATCCATTCTCAGGGGTAAGAGAAGTCGTGTGGGGCTCACACGGCTCAGCCTTTGGTAGAAATGTCTACGAATCTGTGCCGAACAGTGTTTATGAATCTGGATTTAGTGGTTTACTTGGGATATGGTTGACAATCACTTTTAAAATATAGATTTAATTTTAAAATTCAGGTTTTAATTACCTTAAAATTGAGATTTTGTATAAATAATTTTTTTAAAAGATATTTTGGTTACAAAATCTCAGTTTAAAATCTAGATTTTCTCTTTCCTACTTTTTCCTCTTTCCCCTTTACTACTTTTTCTCTCTTTCTCTTTCTTACTTTCCTCTTTAATACCCACTTTTTTGTCTCGGAATCCGTAAAAGCTAATAACTTCCTAAACATAAATCACTTTTCAAAATCTACGTTTTGCCTCGAAATCTGTAAAAGATATTTTCAACTTTATATCCAAATAAACTCTAAGTTGGGGTCCGGTTAGATTCATGTTGTCACATGTTTTACGTTGCATCTTTTGAATTAATTTGTTGGCATTTCAGTTTGAAAATCCGTATGGTCATCATATACAGAAAAGTAATGTAAAGGCATATATTGGGGAGTTGACAATTCCAATGGCAAACCCTAGCCAGCTACAAGTGTCAAGGTTGAAAAGAGAAGGATACTCGTAGAGTGCATGTTTTGACAACATGTATTACGTTTTGAATTCAAAAGTCTATTAACTTACAGTTTTTAACATGTAGTAACTATTTTTAAAATACATTTTGAGCAAAAAAACTGTTTTTTGACAGAATAAATATACTCTGAATCTAACGTTTATCTAAATATAAATGCATTACATCAAAACACATTAGATTTTTCAAATGGATGAGATATTCTTTGTGGGTAAAACAACTTTCCGCTGTGGATACATGTCAACTTTATTCTTCTCTTTCGGGAATAATCATGTAAACTTTATTCTAAATAACTTCAACGAAAGATTCTGTCAAAAAACAAAATTAAACTACCTACGCGTCCCTATCTTATTGGAAGTGCATGTATCTAATGATTTAATTAACTAACCTTTTTTTAAGAAACAATGTATCTAATAATTTAAAGATTATAGCTCTTCGTCATGTTATGTAAGATCTACGCTCCTACAATTATAATGTATACTATTGTGTACTTGGATATTTAGACTTTAGTTGTTAATTGTTCTAATAGTGAACAAGCATGTTCGCTAAATTAAAGTGCAATATGAACAAACTGCGTCAAGCACTGAAAACGAAAGGAAAAAAAAAAAGTGGCCTATGAATAGAAAACATGCATGCTTTTAAAAATTACGGGGCTTATGTCCCCACTTTAATTTAATTTGGTTATTGACAAGTTTTAATTTTTAAAGCATTGATGGTGGTGTGAAATTAATCAGAGGGGTTTAAATAGAAGCAAAAAAAAAAAAAAAAAGAAGTTTGGCAGTGGAGAAGTAGATAGGGGGGATTAAAGAGGCAAAGAGCAATGTGGGTTGCTTCATCGAGGGCTACATTAAAACATAACTTAATATCGGTCCCCTCTCTCTGGTCTTTAGGTTTAATAAGAATTAACCAAAGACTCTAAGGCTTCTCTCTGTCTTGTCCCTTTTGGAATTTCCCCAGCAGACCCCAGTTTCTACAAAATCTGGAAACTTGGCATAAAGTTGATAGTGATCAAAGAGGACCCACCACAGTACACCTTTGCTTTTGGAAGAAGCAGCTAGCTAAGAAAAAAAGAGAGATAATAGTTGGCTCAAGATTAATGTGATTCTTTGATCGCATGACTATCTGAATGAATTAAATTTGAGTATTATCGAATTCAACCTTATTGGAGTAGCTTTCCCAAAGTGTTTGTTTTTCACATTCATACGGGTTCAAACTGATGATGTATTCAAACAATTAAAACCGTTCATATTTAAAACTCATCGTATATTACCCACAAAAAATCTTTAAAAAAAAGTCTGGAAGTGGAAAGAGTTTTGTTTTGTCTGTTAAATTTGAACTTTTAATAGCTTTCTGTTAAGCAGAAGAATTAAAAGGAGGTTGATGATGTGAGAAATTCCAGACAAACTCAACGTGAAACGCGGGCTCAAAGGTACTTGTTAATTGTCTTCCATTTTTCCCGTTTCATGTGCTAATGACAAGCTTGTCAATCCCACAAATTAATTGGAAGTTTCTAATATTGCACAGTGATTAGAGACAAACCAAAGCACATACACACAAATTACAGGGGACCCAGAAAAGAAAATGAGTGAAAAAGATAAAGAGAGTGGGAAAAGGTATTATAAGTTGAAGGGGAGTGCATGAGGATGTGGTTAAACATTATTGGTCCTCCATGGAATAAATGAAAACTTCCATGAAATTTTGATGAACATTCCCATGTAATTTCCCAATCAGTATCATGTGTGGATAAGAAGATTGAAACGTATGTGACATAGAAACACACTGTTTGGAGATGTGGCAAAGTGGAATGCCTTCTTTTGGAATAAATACTGAAACTTTTTTAGTCAAAACCTAAATATAAACAATGGCATCAAAGTAAAGGCCTTTATCAATAATCAGTAACATGATGGGTTAAAAGCTTTTTTTTAATACGTAATTTAAATACATGCACACAAACATGTCGAATGTTCGAGTCTGAAACTTCATCTAAACATGGTGAGTAGCGTTATAACTCATCAAAGCTAAATGGGGTTAAGATAGAGAGCAGAAAATAACGTGTTTGGCAGAAAATAAATTGATTCCAAACTGTAACCCAAGTGTTGTTCACTTGTTTGGAAGAGAAAAAGTTGCATTCCTTGTCCATGATAGCAAGCTTTACATTAACTGATGACTGTGACAGTGTCTTATTTTTCGCACTAAATCAAAATCAGATTATTAATTAGCTCTTCAAAACATCATTACCAAAATGAAATTAAGAATAATAAGAACCTTATCTATATGCCATGAAATTACCAATGGCATGAGAGGCCCACTTGTACTGAATGCACTGTAGTGAGGTATGCTCTTTCTTCAATACTCTCTTTCAATGGCAGTGGCAGACAACGTTCATGTCTTTTACCTTCTTTACTCTTTTAATCCCAATCAGCATTGGAAACGTATACGCTGGTACAGATCAATTCGAATCTCAAGTTTCAATCTCCCCTTTTCCTCTCTTTTGCCTAAAAGTTTCTATCCTTCTTTCTTTATACCCCAGAAGTTTGCAAAAGCGTACATCGAAACCATTCTTTCTACAATACACATTGATGTTGAAGTGGTAAGGACTTAGAAGTCATGGACTAATTCGATAACATTGACGTTGCCGGCTGTTCCACCTTATATTTGGTCTCTTACCACCTCGAATTCGAAAGAGCAAAATGCTGGCGTGATTTATTCCATGATATGCTCATACACACCTACCTGTTGACTCCTCTGCTACAGAATCTCCGTGGGGACGTTCTTCTTTGTTTTTAAAAGAAAACCTTCAAATCATAAATTCACATTGATCGGCCTGCAGGCTTTATACATATAGACACACAGCAGAAGCCTGCTAATATACCTTATAATCAATGACTGGTTGGCCAATCCACAACGTCATCCATCATACTTGGATGAAGTCGCGGGGTTCAAACCTGACGAAACGAAAACTTGTCTGTGTACGCACGTGCGCGTGCAAATTTGTTAAAAAGAAACGAATTAGCAAAAAAAAAACTGCATTACCGACTAATTTGGCTTTCTTCAAGCCTCTAGCCACAGTAAATTCAACGGCAACCTAAATATGATAGATTTTTAAGTGGACTTCGCATTAACATAGATTGACCAACCTGAAAAAGCATGCATTACCGTCACATGTACTACTCGATTCTTAATATAAAATTTAACTAACTTTTTTAAAGAGATTAAAAAAATTAATTAACTTATATATTTATTATTATTTTGAAACTAAGTTGTTTGAGTCGTAAACTGACACATAATTTTAATAATATATACAAGTAATTCATAATATATATTATAATTATTAAGTAATTTATTTAATCTTTCTAAAAAAACTGACTTTTATATTAACGTAAGTTAGTATAATTTATTGATTAACGCGGTCTACCTAAGTCACATCGTTCTCACCCACGCCTTATCAAACAATAATCAAGATTTCGTAGACCACAAGCCCACAACAACATTCATTGATCATTTCTTGCTACAAATTACAATATCATTCTATCATAAGATATGCGTGTATCTTGTATTGATGACCAAAAGTTCAGACTAGTTATGGCTATAAAACAGAAGTTCTTTCGAGCTCATTCTGAACCTTGGACAACTGCTAGCGCTACTGTTCCCAACTTCACACGCAGTGATAAATCAAGCAAACTGAGTACCACGACCTGACTTTATTTCTTTTCCTAGTTCACTTCCTGAGACGTATGTATCTCTCCAGAGTCGGGCATTGAGCCGAGTCCGCTGTCACCTGAAGTGCCTTCAGATTCAGACATTGTCGGGATGTCTTGCACCCCAACAGAAATGTCTGAAGAGTGGGCTACTGACAGATCATCTTGCACCTGTTCCTTCTGAGCCACCATCTTGGGCCGTCTAATGGCTTCGGCAGCCTCTGGCATTGCGATAGGAGGCGGCTGAGGAGGAACCCATGTGCGTTTTAATGGCTGCTGCTGACTAGATGGAGCACTGTAAGGCATTGTATCATGCTCATAGCCATTATTCATCTCACTGATTCTAACATTATTCCTTTGCCACCAGGGAGCTGGAGTGTCTCCATTCACTTCAGAGGAGGCATCTTGAATCTTGGAACTCAAGTCTTCACCATTGACCCGATATTGAAGCATTTGAGTATGGGTACTTTGCACCTGACTAACCTCCCAAGGCTGCACAAGAAGAGTAGAAACAAGTAATCAGTTTCACCGGTAGTTATATGCTGGGAGTGGGTGGGAATGCTGAGAATTCTACTTAGTTTCTACTTCAATAACAAAGAGATCCTATGAATTATGTTATGGGATTAATTAAAAGCTGCCTTAATATGGCTCCATTGCCCTTGGCACCTTTCACGTCAAATACACGAGAACCTCACCATTAATCAGGCGATCCTTCCTCATCTTAAATTAAGTTAAAATATCACTAATCAGTGATGACTAATTCAATTGCGAAATTTCCAAAGTAATAATATCCTTGATGGTCCGAATCGTTAGATATACTATCTTCACATGGTCATCACTCATCAATCAAACTGCCTCTGCGAGTCTATCAGCTATTAATACTGCCAATGGGTATCCAGACAATTACTCTTTGCAGATAAACCATTACAAAGTTCAGACATTTTATCGTATGAGAAGTAAAAACAATCTTTTCTTAAAAACCAATCATAAACTTAAATGTTGAGAAATAAATATGCATGGGGAGAATAAACCTTGGCTCTAGGTGCCATGCGGGGATTTGATGGTTGTTGATTTGGATTGGGGGGACGGTCATCAATGTCCTGCATCAAAACCAAAATTGTTAAAACAGAAAAAATAATAACAATGACCACAACAAAAATGCTAAACTAAATATTTAACAATTTCAATTACTAACCACAGGTTTTAAAGTACCCCTGTTCCCGTTTATTTCATCATACATCACTTCAATAAACTAATTGTATTAAATCCATGATGCAGAGATGAGGTAGAAAGGCTAAAGTGCCCAACTACACTAATGCAATGTTGAGGGTAGATAATATACTCTAATGTTAGAAGGCCTCTCCCCTCTCTGGACCATGGCCATTATCTGCAAAATATAATGGAAAAAGTATTGGAAACTTGGCATATTAAAAGAATTACAACATAGATCTGTTAAATCCATAAACTATGAAAATTAAAAAAAGAGCAACTCATCGTTGAACCACCAAGTTAAAAGTAGTCATCAAAGCCAAGGCACTCAATAGTCAACAGTCTTAATAGATGACAAGAGCAGCTTTTTATGTAAAGTGCATTTAACTTTATTCTTTCCTTGCAAAATTCACTGATAGACAACACGTCATAAACGAATAAGTCTACTGGCACATCTGGTCTCCATAGTGAGCCCCAGAAGGCTTGACCTTAGGATTCTGAGGTCCATGTTTGTCCCAAAAGGAAAGGATGAAGATTTTTGTTCTTCCCATTTAAAAAGAGAAAAGCCTAGGGTAAGTTTTAAACTTAAAGATTGAAACATCAGGGAGAGGCTGAGGGAAGCCAAAATTCTCAATTTAAAATTTGACGTCCATACTAGAGGCATTCAAATTTCACATCAGATAAATATAGTTATGACTTCTGAGAAGCAAACCTGCAGATGTTTAATTTTCAAAATGTTGTCAACTTGTGTATTCCATCAAGGTTTGTGGCATTGTAGGCTCACCATACAAGATCAATATATTAGGAAGATTTGAGATATAACTTTATATTGGAAATGAGATTTTAGTACAGATATGAAACCGTTTTTTAGCAAAAAGATATGAAACCTTTTCGATAACGAAGTTTGCACAGCTAGTTGAATAACCTAATCCTGCATGCCTAATTAGCAGCGTTAACTTGGTCACGACAAAAAAAATAAAAAGTTACATGGCACATCATTGAAAAAATAATAATAAGCTTGAATCTAGAGCCAAATTCCAAAGTATTTACTTAGCACTAGTTTCATTTTAAATTACCAGAACAGTTATTATTGTCTTCAATGAAATAATTCAAAATGCCATGCAAAAACAACATAACGACTTGCCTCCATATATGACTTAGGATGAGGAGCAGTAGATGGTGCAGCAGAAGCAGGTGTTGATGAATAGCTACCTACACATGACAATTTAATTATAGGTGAAATTTCAGAAAATCATAAGCTTAAAAGTGCAATCAGACTTCAGTTAATGTATCTAACCTGAATGCATGTTATAGTCCACATTGCCATTCACAATCAGTTGCTGCCCAGAGGATAGGGGAAAAATATTACAGTCAAAACACAACTTATTTTAGACAACTCAAACGAGGAAAGAAGGCATGTCCCAAGTTTAATTAGAAATCCTGAAAAAATAGCTATCTCTGCCTATATATTTCTGACCTTTGAACTTGCTTGAGTGACTTGGTGGTCTTCTTGCTCCAAAAGTGTGGCTCCACTAGAAGCTAGTGTTTTTGGCAGAACAGAAACAGATGAAAATCAATAAAATCAATAAGTTAAAGACTGGCCTGGAAGCTACCAAAATTGGGCCAGAAAGTATTAACAGATCAGCAAAAAGTTTGTGCAGAGCTTGGTAAATTCCATGAGTTTGATATTCACAAGTTCATCTATCACATAAAATTGTGCATTCCTGACAGATATGCCAATACAAGTGCAACTGATGAATTAAAAATCAAACTATCTGTTAAATCTTATATTAAAGGTGGCACTGTTCATCTTATTCTGACAGATGAAACAGGCAATACCAGTGCCAAGAGTACCTTCCAATCTTCTTATTGCATGAGTCATCAACTTCATTTCTTGCACTTGCTTATCTACAATGCTCACAAGTTCTCCAAAGTATCTCTTATCTGCAGAATATAAAACCAGATGCGGCAGCAAACATAATCACTACTCGGAATTTAAAGATGTCAAGTTAATGTAGAACAGGCAAGCAAATGTAAAAAATTATTATCCTAATTTATGTTGAAATAAATTCACCTTCATTTTGTGAAATCAGCATTTCCTGGCCTACTTTTGCCACATCTGCAGCTGCTGCTGCGGCAGCTTTTGCAGCTAGTGCTGTTTCTTCTGCCAATGATGGTTTTGAGACTATTTTCTTCAACAGTTCATCATCTTCTGATACAACCTTGCGTATCCAAGACTTTAATCGAGGAAGAATCGAATTCTATAACACAGCAAATGCTTTCAGATAGCGAATGGAGGTTCAGACGCCAAGAGAAAAATATTGATGCATATAACAGTACCTTAGGAAAGGATATGGGTCATTGAAAAATGAACAGATCAAAACAAGACGTTTTTATGCCTTAGGGTACTAGTTTAGACTTTAGATAGCATACAGAGGTCACCGACAAATACCTTTATCAATAAAGCTGTTCCTGCACCTGAAGCAGCAACAAGTCCAATTGCTATAATGGCTTGGGACCAGTGAAATCTGCGATATGAAATCATGGTACCAGTAGAAGTAGATGCACCCTGTGGCAAAGCCTGTGTCAGGGTTTGTTGCTGAACGTTTGAAGATGTCTTCAGCTGCCCATCTGTTAATGTTACATTAAGTCATTTAGGAGGGAAAGTGATGCAAGAATAAGTCCTACTCTAATTATTTAAAATAAAGGCTTATGGACGTTTTTTTGCTGGCAATCTAGCTCAACTCAAAAATGAAAGAAAAGAAACAGAAACACAACCGCTACTTCAATATTAGACCTTTTACCTTTATTTTCACCAGATGTCATCACATTTGGAGGTGAATCCTGTGATTTGCAGGGAAAGCAAGAATTAAAACAAGAGGCCAAACCAAAGGAGAATATAAATGGCAGTGTCATATATGATCAAGTGAAAGAAAAATGTACAAAGATGAGTAAACTGATTGAATAACTAGCTTACTGGCACACGGCGGAAGGCTTCATCTAGCTCCTCCTTTGTGAGGCCCTTCTTCTCAAGAAATGATCTCCTGTATATGACAGGAGAGCCTCTAACTTTTGGGTGTGATAGAAATTTCACAGCATTCTGTACTTGCTCTTCCCGCATAGGTTGTGAGTTCACAAATACTGATGTTGAATTCTGTTTTACAGCCTCTTCTTGGAGCTGATCAACATTTGGTTGCTTAGTTTCAGGACCTAAACTCCCAAAAGGAAAATCGGCAAATCAATTATACCACTTATCCAAGTTGGTATACCTTAAAATCTTATTCAAAACATTCTGCCAGCACATCCAATCAGGTTTGCCAACATTCAGCATGACAAAATGGAATAAAACAGTGGAGGAAAGGCATCTGATATTATTGGTAGAAAAATTGGTTGTCCTTCATACAGACAATGTAAATGTTTCAGAATAAATTAGAGCTTTTGATTTATCATGACGATTAAACATTATTGAAATTTATTTCCTTAAAATTCTAATAAAAACTTCCCTTTTTACCTATTAAACAACGGTTAACCCCTTCCCCCTCCATATCTTAATTTTACTTCCATACCAGGGACCAAATGGGATGAAAAATCTAAGGAGTAGCTTGAATTTTCTAATTATATTCCCTATGAAAAACTAAAATGCAGATTACGGGTATTCATTCTGCATTGCCCCGATGAAATAATACACGGAGATTCCAGCAACTTCCACTAAGATCTAAAACACATGCCAAGCATTTGAGACCCCCGCCCCCAAAAAATGATGCACAGAGGGTCAAAACAGAGCTACCAGCTTATTTTCAGATAGCAGGGTGGAGCTTCAGAATGCAACAAACGTTGCTGAGAATAGGAACACAGAAGGTAAGAAAGTGGAATGCTTAAAATAGTAAATGCGCTTAACAGAGATAGTATTAAGTAAATCATTTTGATGGTGCAGAGTATGAAACTATGCTAAGGGTGACGACGAGGATGTATCCAGATAAATCAAGAAGTGACTAGAATAGACGTTGTTGAAAAAAAAAGATAAAGGAATAGCAGTTTCTCTAGTACTGAAGCAGTTAAAAGTTTTTCCTTTGTTTTTTCGGGGACTGAAACAAGGCTTGGATTTAATAAACCCGAAGGAGGCAATGAATTCCACAGGGTGCAAGAAAAAATGTTGTGATGTTGAAATTTCCATTAGAAAGTCAATAAAGATTAGAAAATCACAAGGAAATTACGTTTTTTATCTAGTAAAGAAGTTGGGATTGGTACCAAAATATGTGAAGAATGCAACAAAAAGAAGTTCACTTTAGTGTTAAGTGTAACTGGATAGACATGCAAGTTCTTGCAGAAGAGAATCATGAGAAAACAAAAAAGTTGGCACTGAGATCAAGATTAAACATTTAGCTAAAGACATAGGAAACCCATGCGAGAACAATCAAATGAGTCAGATCATACATTAATCACCAAGCTTATTTTCTAGTTACTAAGCTCCTAAACAGCCGGTCAAATAATTCAACTCAGGATCTACCAGAGTACTGATTCAGAAAGAGAGGGCGAGAGAAAGGAAATCACACCTGGGGTTCTAAGTTTATCGTCGGAAGCATTTGGAAGAGCCGCTGATTTGGTAGCCATTCTCGCCTAATAGTTCTGAGAAACTATATGTATGTGTATTTGTGTATTTCCTGGCAGCTGAAGAAGAATGGAGGATCAATAAGAAATTGGAGAAGAAAAAGGGCGGTTCCAGGCTTTGCTCCCCTGGAACTATATTCAATGCTATCGTCGGCGAGGAGCGCCGGGGAAGCTTCTGCTAAAGAACACCAAATTATGCAGATTTGCAGTTAATTCCATGTGGCATCCCATCGTCATTGGGCCTCTTTAAATTATATGAGTTGGCAAGTTGCTACTTAATATATCGTCCGCCGTGGGAAAGTGATTTTGGAATTTTATGGCAAACAGATCCATTACCATTTCCCATATTTTTTTTAAGCATTCAAATCAAGTTGACTATTTAAAACAGTTTATTGTTAAAAATATTGTAATAAGATATACTTCACCCTTAACATAAAACCACTTTATATTTTTATTTTAGATTTCAGTATGATGACAAAAATATTTAAAAATTAATTTCTACTTCAAAATAATAACGAAATTAATCTGCAGAAAGGTTAATTTCGTCATGTATGATTATTCATATTAAAAACAGATTTCATATAATACTCGATCTCCTTAATATTTTCATATATATATACACAAATAAGAATTTAAATAAATAATTTTTCTTGGAAGATATACATAAATAACGTCTCGTACACGATCTCTATATCGACGAAAGTTTAAAAAACATGCAAGCTACACGATCACTGTAACCCAACGTTGTGCTCAATTTCTTTCTCAAGCCCCAAAATTTCTTTGCCAAACTTTAAATAATGCATTAGCCCCTTCATACGAAAAGTATATAAATTTTTTTTATTGAAAATAATTATGTTTGAGGTAGTGTTAATATTAAATGCAGGTACCAACTTCAAACCATTACTCATTACGTTGTAAGAAATCGGTCTCTTCTCCTGTATCTAACTCCATTAGCCGATAATAGTATATTCAAAATATAATTCAAAGCAACAAAAGTTTGGTATAATGAAAGAGACTATTCAATCACATAAAAAATGTAAACCAATGTTTGAATGCCTGCAAAAAGAAGTGTCCGTGTAATATTTTTTTTTATACACAAATTTTAGATAGGGGTCAGGCTCACCCACAAATCAAGGGTAGGGTGAAATCTTCCTTCCTCTTAGATGATATCAATGTTGGGCAGGGTGAACCGTCAATTAACCTCAGGCATTAACCTAAACACTCATAAATTAAAATGTCTTCTCAAGTGCCGTGGTAGGATCGAACCTCCTATGAGAAAGCACAATCCTTGGACGATGGGTCATGTGATATTTGACTGTGCTTGAGGATACATGACATGCTTTATGACCAGGGTTGATTGGCCCAATCTCTAGACACCAAAAACGAAGAGTGAAAATAAAAAACTTGCACAGGGAACTGGAAGGCCTGTGTAACACTAAATTGAGAACAAACTGGTTTGGGCCTAAGAGAAAACATTTATCATGGGTTTGAAGAGGGCCCAGTAATCTGGGCTATAATCCGTAGCCCAAAAGAAAACAGTTCAGTTGGGCTTCCTGCTGTGTATTCATTCGTCCATGGCAGAAGGAATGGCTCTCGTGAGTCGTGAGCATCCAACATGACCGACCCTGCACCTAACTTGTTTTGACCAATCAATATATATCCATTGCCATAGGCCACCAACAAAAAAGAAGTGAATAATGATGCAATTAATTAATTAATTACGTTTTGGTCATTGCATAATATGGCAATTAGTCAGGTTTTTTTTAACATCATTCACCACTCTATGTTATGACCTCCACTCCCCTCATTCTTTACACTAATACTGATTAATTACAATCATTCAAGTTTAAAATCACACTAATAGCCTCTGATGATAAGAAGACTAGAGATCAGTCCCATCATTCTCCTTTCTTTTCCTTCCTTCTCCTTCTGTGAGGATGGAGAGTTGCCCCATGAGAATCCACTATGCAGAACCCACAAGGGATATTTTTTGCCCAAGTTCATGGATATTTTTTCACTAAGAAAAGATCACGATGTTTCACAAAAAGTTCATGGGTCAAATTGCATTTTAATCCTAAATTTTATCTCAAAACTTTTCATGGAATTGTAGATATCTAAGTTTTTTTATTAAAATCACTCCAAAAATGTTAAATAAGAAGTAAAATTGTCCTTACGTTGACAAACTAACGTTGAACATTCACACTTTTATCATGGAGGGGCATTATTGCACATTTTTAACACTTATGAGAGGCAAAATTGATTAAAAAAACCTTTTGAATACCCATATCGATAACTTTTGAAACAAAATTGGATGTTAACAATCAACGGATGTTAGATATAGTAAAAAAGGTTAGTTCTTTATAACATAACATTATGTTCGAATTTTTGTTGAAAGAGGTGTACCCATAATGCTTAATAGTGTTTCGATCAGAATTACTTCTGAAAAAATGGATGCTAACCCATAGGACATCTTATCAAAAAGAAATCAAACTCTCATTCCTTTGGGGCTCACTCAGACTAATGTGTATTGACTGTTGAGTGATTAAATGTTTTTAGGTAGAAATGCGATTGATCAAAGAGGGGGATGAGGTAGATGGAATAACATACAACAAAACTATGTCTTTTAAAAATGTGAAGGATTAATTGTTTTCTAGTCTAGTTCACTTTTATGGCATAGAGGGGGTGGAAAAGGGGAAGAAAGGACAGCGTTATTTGGTCAAGTTCGTGACACTAGCCACCTAAAAGTTTGTCTCTTTATCACCTAATGTTCACGCTCACACATGTACATGGCCATGCACAACAATATACACAAGATGTTACATATTCAACTAGTTAAGAAAAGCCAAACACACGTTTAACAGTGTTTTTTTGTAAAACGAGATAATCTCCTTTACATATTTACATCGACTTGCGTAAAAGTACTTCTCTACTGCTTTTCTAAATGGGTATAGTTAACTCCACATTCTTTGTCCTATCAATTTCTCCATTAATTACGCTCTCCACCTCGTACAATTCATGTTTTGTCTCTCTCATGCCCTCCTAAACTTCATCAGTAAACACTAAACATCCATCGAAACAGAAGCCTCACTCAATTAACATCTACAGAATTGGAATTGTTGTGAGTTAACGAGTGGGAAAAAAATCTTATGTGAAGTATTGGATCAAGAAATAATATGCATGCATAATAGATTATATAAAGCAATAAACTTTAATGATTGATGAATCGTAGGATTAATGGGTCTGTCTTCTCCATGCGAGCTGCATTCCCTAGCAGAACTAAATAATAAAAAAAAAAGAACAAAAAAGAGGCTCTTCCATATCGAACAAAGCCAAATAAGCTATACCAGCTAGAACACTTGAATATATAATATATAATATACTGTTTCTCCATAATATAAGAGCAAATTAACCCTTTTTTAAGGAAATTAAGGAATATAAAATACATTACTTTAAAATTTTATTATTGTCATCATTTTAAAAGCGAATTTACCTAATTTATAAACCGACACATAATTTAATGTTATACATAAATAAATACTTTTAAATACTGTATTTATATTTTTTAATATCCCAAAACATAACGGACTCTTATATTTGTACTTTGTTGCGCCTTATTTTTGTTAGTAAAACATTTCTTTTTCTTTTTGGTACGTAAAAAACGCGCGTTTCATGTGCGCTTTATGTATTCAGTGTTTCTGGGTCTTCTATGCATATATAAGTAAAAAACAAGGTCCTGGAAAGAACATGCACTTACGTATCCATTTCAAACTCATCATCATCATCCTGATAGATAAGAACGGGTGAGCCTGGAGTAAATAAATACTTTAAATATTGTATTTATATTTTTTATCTCCCAAAAAATCAACTTACCCTAATATTTATACTTTGTTGTACCTTTTTTTTTTGGTTAGTGAAACATTTCTTTTTGGTACGTACGTAAAACGTGCGCGTTTCATGTGCGCTTTATGTATTCAGTGTTTGTTGGTCCCCTATGTATGCATATATTATCTAAGTAAAATACAAGGTCTTGACAAGAACATGCACTTACGTATCCATTTCAAACCCATCATCATCCCGATCGATAAGAACGGGTGAGCCTGGAGTTACCCTCGTGGAAACTGTGCTAAAAAAATAAGTTTTTTTTTCTTTTAAGAAAAATAGAATAAGTAATAATTTTCAGCTATAAAAAGGACATGCTTGAAAGCAGTGCAATGTGTGGAAGCTAGCTTCTTAATTATTTAATTATCCAGTTCTCAGTGCTCTAGTTCTCTTGTTATCTGCTCTACACCCAGAAAAGCTCTAGCAGCTAGCAAAACTTTTTTTGTATGTCCAATTAAAGGCTTGAGCATTATTTTGTAGCCACTTGTTAGTTTATGATCTGGAATTCCATGAAATATTAGCTTCTAATAATTAGGCATGCGTAAATTTATTTTCCCAGTTGCTTCAAGTGCATGTTATACCTTGCATTTTATAAATCTACAGTTTTGACTTCAGGTGGGAACTATGGCTAAGAAGCAGTCCTCCGAGTTGGCCATCGAAGAGCTTAAGAAACTTGTCATGTAAATATATAAATTATTCATATATTAGCGTCATGATGATGATGAGTATGCTGACGACATATATATATGCGGGTTTCAGAGAGAAGGAAGAATTGGAGGATGTGGCAGTGGAAAAGATCGGCAAGCTCATAGCTGAGCTGCAGGGAACCCATCTGAATCCATCGGATCCAGCTGTTAAAAGGATCATCATGGGCTTCCACCACTTCAAGTTCACCATATTCGAGTATAAATTAACCCCTGATCTGTTAATCACTATTTAAATCTCTCACTCTCTAAATACAGTTTCTCTTCTAGCAGCTAACTTGTTTAGCTATTTGTGTACATATATATAATTTATGAAATGGCAGCAAGAATCCGGATCTGTTCGATGAACTTGCCCAAGGCCAGAGACCCCAGGTGATTAACTAACTAATCACACTGATGATTCTGCCTTTATATATACATAGTATCTTTATTTCGTGTGTTTCTGTCGTTTTAATATAATATTATGGTGTGTGTATGTGTGGGGTGGTAGTTTCTGGTGTTCGCATGCTCAGACTCACGAGTGAGCCCCGATGTTATCCTAAACTTCCAACCAGGAGAAGCTTTCATGGTCCGCAACATTGCCAACATGGTCCCTCCTTTTGATCAGGTCCTCTTTTTATTCATTAATTAATTCTTTTTTTTTTCTGTGAGGAACTCATGTTATATATAAGTCATACATTGGATGGGTTTCCTTAAAAGTGGGGCCTCCGTGCTCCCAAAAACTTATTCTTGTTATTACAACTCAATTGAGAAAAAAGTTCTAACGATACGTTGATGTTGAATTGGATCACATCTACAGGTAAGGTACAGCGGAGTGGGTGCAGTGCTCGAATACGGTATCACAGCACTTGAGGTGCGTATACGGATAATTCATATGGAGCTCAATATATATTACTATGTTATATCGTTTTCGTGCTAATTAAATATGAAAGTGATTTAAGAATAATGGGAAATCATGACTTGACAGATACCAAACATTCTGGTGATTGGGCATAGCGAGTGTGGGGGAATCAAAAGGCTGATGGAACATCCAGAGGATGGCTCTCCTCCCTTGTAATAATCATATAGTCCAAGTCTTAAATTCTTGAACGATATATATCTGGCTAAAACATCACTGATATACAAATACAAAATCCAAAACATAATAAGCACAATCAAATTCTGCTGAATTCTAAGGAGTGTGAGTGCGTTTGTATATGCAGTGACTTCATAGATGAGTGGGTGAAAATTGGATTACCCGCCAAAATCAAGGTGAAGAGTGAAAACGATCCCTGCAACACAAGTTTTAAAGAGTTATGCAGAATGTGTGAGAAGGTTAGTTCACTCATCATTCCAATAGACTTTTAGTTCATGGTTTTAATTTTTAATTAGTGGATATGTGGGGCTATATTCTAATATATGTACATTGTGAGTGAGTGGCAGGAATCGGTGAACAACTCATTGAGGAACCTGGAGACGTATCCGTATGTGGAGAGAGGAATGAAGGAGAAGAGGTTGGGAGTGTACGGAGGGTATTATGACTTTGTGAAGGGAGAGTTCAAGCTGTGGAAGAAAGGAGCTGATCACATGACACAAGCCATAACACTCCCAATCCAAATCATTGATATTATGCCTACTGTCCCAGTTGTTCGTCCGCCTGGCTTTCCAGTTCATCCTATCGAACAGCTTAATTGATCTGCTGCTGCTTATGAGTGACCATCCATGCTTGCTTCTCCCGCTTAATTACTTGCTTGTTATTACTTGTAGTCGTTGAACTTTTCAGTGATTTAATTACCTATGTTTGCACTGTCATTATCCCTCTCTGTGTTATTATGTCTTAATAAATGAAGTGTGCCTGGCCATGGCCTTTGGTGCCTTTTCTGAAATGTACGTCCCCACCCTATCTTCATTTCTTTCCTTCTCTGCATTTTCATAGTTTAATACTGACGTCCTAACTTAAAGCTGCATGTTTGAGCTTGTCATGATTTTAATGTTACATACATACATACAAAATAGAATAGAATTTTTATTAGATTCATGTCGACCCTTTCTCAATTATTATTTTTATTATACATTAACTTTTTTTCCTTCTAATATTCTAGAATGGATTTTACATAGCTAACGACGACTGTGTTCACATCATCAGCAAGGCCTCAGAACATGTGCGCACAAAGCAAGACGCCTCAATTATTCTTACAAAAAGCAGAACCATATGTGTGTGTGTATATATATCGGATGTGGACCAAAAGTTACAGATTTGAGCTCTGTAACCAAATCTGTAAGAATATATTGACAAATCATCAGCAATCAAATTGTTATTCAAACAATGGGTGTATCCGAAGACCATGAATAATTTACATCGTATCATACAAGAATATATCTTTAAGTTAAATATCGTACAAATCATTACCCTCATCAGTTTCCTCAATAATTGAACTGCCCCAACCTGTTCTTCTCCTGTAAAGGCATTGTATTCCTCTGCTATGCCCTAGCTAGCCATCCTCATGACAAAATTGTTTAGAGCATAAACATTCGAATCAAGAAGGCGCTCCAGTGATACGGATTTCCTGCTCCGAACTCTACCTGCTTCCTTCAACAATTCACTCAACCTTCTCTTCTCATCATAAACATCAGGATTTGCAGTCCCAAGTTTTTCCTCCCTCAAACTAACAACGTACTCCAGAATTTCGATTGCATCATCCAACCTGAAATAAAGATCATGCATAGAGGACCAATGAATTCCATCGTCTGTATTAATATAATTATCCCTCAAGCCAGTCATTCGGAAGGACCTGTTCTTTTCTGGAACCTTAGTGACTCAGGTATCAAGAGGTGGATCAGAAAATGAGACCTCTAATCTTACAGATTGATTCAGCAGTAAAAATTGTTACTTGACAAAATAAATCAAATGACATAAGGATGAAATTAGTCATAACACATCATAAGAGACCTAGCACCATGCAATAGTATAAAGGACATAAAAGCCTACTTATTACTTGACCATAAATAAAACTCTAAGTCCTCAAGATGCCTAAATGATGAAGGGCACTTTACTGGTAGAAGAGGGTATGTTATAACAAGAAAGAAGAACAAAAACGTGAATACCTGCCAAGGGCATCATATGTGCCGGCAAGATTGCTATATACGCCAAGTGTTTCAGGGTGACATGGTCCATACTCTTGTTCCAAAATAATCTTTGCCTCTTCAAACAATTTTGCAGCCTCGCTTAGGGCATAACGCTGCACACAGGAAAGTCCCATTTGATTAAGAGCGATACCGAAGAAGGCCGATCTCTTCTCTCCAATGGCACGAAGCTTTGAGATGGCATTCTTGAAAGCATTGTAAGATTCATTATAGTCCCCTACAATATAGTACAAGACCCCCATCTGAGCTTCAATTCCTGCTATTGTGCTCTGCTGACCAGGGGCATTGTTATATATACTCAATGCCTTCTTCAGCAGATTGAGTGCCTCTTCATGCTCATTCATTGACTCATAGATAGCAGCAACATCAGTGAGACCACTTGCGATATCCTCGAGAATGACCCCAGTAAGAGGTTTCTCATAGATTTTAAGTGCGCTCTCACAATAAGATTTGGATTCCTTTATCTTCCCTGTCCTCTTATACAAGTCAGCTAAGCGTACAAAAACCAAAGCCACGGCTGGATGATTCTCTCCTTTGCTGGCCTTGAAGGCTGTAAGTGCTTTTTCATAGGCAAAAACAGCCTCATCGTATCGAGACAAGGATAGATACGTGTCACCAATGCTACAATCAACAGATGCCACTTCCGCTTCTTGTCCATTTGCTACCATGGCCATGCTTGCCAAAACAAGATGCTCTAGAGCTGCTTCATGCTTTCCCTTTGTTTCACATATAAGGCCCATGAGCCTCCTATCAGCTGCCTCTTCAAGAGAAGGAGGTGAATCTCTTGCTTTATGAATGTCCAAAGCCATTTGGCAGAGCCTCTCAGCCTCATCAAATTGCAGCGCTTGAACATGAGCTTCAGCCATGTATCGACAAGTTTCCCCAACTCTCTGATCTGTTTCTCCCAAAATCTGTTTCTGGACTTCCAAACCTTTGGTGTAGTTTGTAATTGCATTCTCAAGCTGCCCCAACATTGCATAGGTGTCACCCAGTTGCATCAGACCAGCAAATTTACCCAAGGCATGCTCCTCACCTTCCTCAATAACAGGAATCCCAATAGAGCGCTCAAGAACTGGAATCGCATCATTATATTGACCCAAGCTACAGTGTATTGCTGCTGCAACATGTAAGCTCATAACAAGCTCCAAATTTGGTTTCTCACCAGCATACTTCTCAAACACTTTTGTAGCTCGAAGAGCTAATTCAAGAGCCTTATGCGGATTATCCCCTGATGACATCTGATCTGCTGCCTGCTTAAGCAAAATTGGTCCTGTCTCTGGCTTATCTGATGCTGGTTCAACTGTATTCTTGGCACGATGACTCTGCGACACCGTCCTTCCTGGAGGAGCATTTTGTGGTTTCTTCGAGATAACAACTCCTGTGCTTTGTTTTTTCAAAGGCTTATCATTCTTTCTCTCAAAAGAAGGCTTAGCAGGAGGACTTTTGACTTTGGGTTTTGATTTTAATGCTGTCTTGGACTGTAATTTTGCACTGGATGCTTTGCTTGGTTTTTCAGAAGTTCCAGAACTTGTACTTGCAGGTTGAATCTCATCCACATTGCCTACCTTCCTATCATTTGACACACTACCCTTTCTAGAGGATGTTTCACTACCCCCATCACCTCCTTTCTTTTCATTCATTTCCTCTTCCATTATCTCCACCTCCCTCATCTGCCCTCCAACTAGATGGTGCAATTCTGAATCAATTCTAGACTCATCACCATCAGATCCAAAACTTCGCCTCGAAGGTGACCGATCAGAACTTTGCATGTCATACACATTCTCATAAAGCTGGTCGATAGAGGTTTCAACGGCACCATCAACACCTGTACTCTCAAGATGTTGTGACTCAGTTGGGTTTGAGGCCTCCTTAGAATTAGAGGGGGAAGGATTTATATTCTTCTCATGTGCCTGCCCCTCATCAGTAGCCCCATTATCAGTTATTCCCGGCATCTCTAATTCCTTTAGGAACCAAAGTTACCGGGCTGGGACAACCAATATCAAGCAGATAATCTACAAAAATTAAAAACACCAGTCACAACAGATCCAAACAACAAAGATCAATGATCTTGAAAGACAAACAGAGGCATAATTGTCAAAACATAGATGTCCAAAAAAATTTATCGTTTTTGCAATGCGGTAGTAAAAAAAAGAGCTTTGTTAAGGCGTTATGTATGCGAAGTAAAGATCATTCAGAGTGCAAGCATGAAAAACTCAGGCCAAAAAGCAAGATTGAAAAGGTCAGAGCTCTACATATTTTGCCTTTTCCATCCCCCTTCTATCAAAATAATCAGAGGAAACCAATAGGACCTCCCAGGATGAGTTTGAACATAATCACGATGAAGTCAGACAAACAGATATTACTGTATTGTAGATAACAAACCTTGGCTCAATTGATACGAAACACAAACCCATAGAGAACGAAAGGAAATATTCCGTAAAAAGAAATCGTTCCGGAACTCTAAAGATGATAACAGAAAGCAAATATAGAAAGATTAACAAGGAAAAAAGGGGTTTGTTTCCTTTTTTGATTTCCTTTTGGTTGGATGAGAGACGATAAATGAATTGGCATAAAACAGGGGAGTTGCAAAAGCGAAGAAGTAGGAAGCCATACCTTTATAATTACTAATGAACAGCGAAGATGAGAAGCATAGGCTTTGTCCTCCCGTTCCGTGAGAGAGATAGAAAGAGAGAGAAAGAGGAGTTTATTTATGGAAAAGAGTCATGGGAAGAAAAATTCCACCATTTGGGTGAGATGTACATATGAGCCAGTGGCGATGAATGAAACAGGGTACTAAAGCGAAGGGTTTAAGAGAAAAGATGGGGGCAAAATGGGGAATTCAAAAGGGACGAGGTTGAAATTAGGGGCAGTAGATGATGAAACGCGTGAAAGTTTTGCAGAGTTGGAATGTCAGAGAGGACGGCGACGTCGCGCCTAATGGCGCGGGACTACAACTGCCGAAGGTTCGTTCTGTCTGTATTTGGTCTTTCTCAACCTGCCACGTGGCATCATGTTTGTCTAAAGGACAATTATGCCACCGGCAAATATCAAAAAGACACATGAGGACGTTTTCACCCTTTGCTCTCTCTCACTTCTATTTATGTGATTTGGATTTGGGATGACCAAAGGAAAACATCAGCGACATAGACAGACAGACGGTCACGCTCTCCATAATAAAAATTAAATTTACATAATATAGTTTTTATAAAATCAATAGAAAATGGTGGCACATTTAAATGTGTATTTGAGAACTCCATTGGGAGAAAGGAGTTTACGAATTTTTAAATAGTTTTGTGGATTTCAAGATAATTTTTATAGATTTTAAAATTATTTTTACAGATTTTGAGATAATTTTATCTCGATTTACATTCATCGTTTGGGGAACGAAGTTTTCAAAAAAACACTAAATTTATTTAGTTATAATTGTGATAGCGGTAGGCATAAAAAGATGTCAAAAAAAGTTGGGGGGCAAAGCAAAAAATCCTAGGAAGAATAGGTGCGATTCGAGAATCCATGTATAAATCAGTTATCTGAACGTAGCTCCTAAACATAATAATGGGGTGTTTGGCAAAGCGGTCAAACACCCCAAAAGCACGTTAACAGTGTTTTTCTGTAAAATGAGACAATCTCTTCCACATATTTTTCTCGACTTGTGTGAATAAGCCTATAAGTACTTCTCCATCGCTTTGCCAAACAGATCCAATCTTTCAATTATTCACATGTTAATAGAATCTTTTGACCCTTTAGATTAATCATCATTTTGGTTTTAATCCATCATCAAAAGTAAAGTGATCAAAAATTTTATTATATTATAGAAATCAAAATTTTAAATAAAATGAAGTTTGATACACTAAACCCACTAATTTAAATTTAAGATATCAAAATTAAATGAGGGAAAATTTAAAGGATAAAAGATTGTATTAACCATTTATAATATTTAAATGAGATATATTTGATGGATATTTTATCAACTGAAAATGATTTTATTGATATTAAACTAATCATTTAAAATTAGTGATTATAATCATTTAAAAGTAGTGATTATAATCTTTGTTCACAATTCACACCTTATTTGTACTTTTTACATCTGGTTCGAAGTCACAGCTTCATATTTAAAAATATCTTAAAGAAGTGTTGGGTATTATTGAACCTACAAGGCCGTAATGGAATGAAGTTTTGATGATCATGATGTGAATGAAAATTGACAGAGAATAAATTGGTGGGGGGAAGAGGCATTGAAGGCGGTGGGCGATAGAGTACGTGAGGTGAAATAATGGATGGGGCCCCTCTCCTCTTAAAGCCGCCTTCGTCATGTTCACTTCTTTACATACGTCTCTTCACATACAGTTCTTCCAGTTCATAAAATCGTTCTTATAATTATTTTGGAATAAGAAACTCATTCTTATTCGAATTCGGTTCTACCCATTCTTCAAAAGTTCAAATTATGTTTGTTTCTGACATTTCTGCAGCCACTTGCACCACAGGCACGATAGCTTTAACCAAAAGCACTTGGCAGACTAGCTGTATGATTGAGGAGTTTCAAATTCTGTACTGAGAATCGTGTTTAATTTACTGTTTAAAAGGTAAGGAAAGTACGTAAGATAAGTTTACTCTTATCACTATCCTTTGTATTCTTGGGAACTGTCGTAATACGAAACACAAACCCTGAGAATGAAGACCCCACTTTATTTTAATTACTTTGAACTTTGTTTCCCTTTTGGGGCGGGCAGTCAATAAAGGAAAGAAGTGAAGGCAAACAGTTTCCAATTCCACATGTTAGCTTTAATAAGCAGTTACTTCATTCGTTCTTCTCCATTTCTAGTTATCTGCCAACGCTGCTCTATCGTCATCGCAACTTATCGCATTAATTGGTGAACCAAACCAAGTGGTCTCAATTTCAGGTTTCGCCCAACTTCTTCCTGTGTTAATGGCTGTGCACGAACAGCAATCAGATTCGGACCAGCGTGTGTGATGTATGGTGTATTCATTGCATAAAGCATTCTGTGCAAAAATGTAAATTTCAAATGGCTCCTGTGTTCTGTGCAAAAAGGAAAGATTGTTTTTTTTTGGGGGGGGGACTCAATAAAGAAAACTGACAGCGCCTTAGACCACTCCGCCAAACTGTCACTTGTTTAATGGTGTATAATACTGTTTATATAACGCAATTTGCAAAGTTTTGTGATCAATATTAGCATCCCTTCTTTTCGCTTAGGAAATTAACCTGAGAAGTTACTCGCAGTCAAGTTAATTGACCGATCATGCAACCTTTGAGCAGAAGACCATAACCGTAATCAGGCCAACTCAGTTTCTTGGTTGAACAATTACACCACTCAGTTTGGTTGAAACACAGGCTGAATCTTCAGAATCAGACTCGCACTCACTTTTATTACTATTTATACAAAAAAAAAAAAAAATCACATTCTTGGGCATCAGGGATTCAGGCCATAGCCATCAACTCATCAATAATTGAGGAAGGATACAGCTGTTTTTCTTCTCTTACACCATGAGAGGAAAAAAAAAGGAATCTCCACAAACTTAAAAAACAAAAGAAAAGGGGATTATAGGACAGCTCGTACTTATTCATTGAACATATTTGTCGTTCAGGAGACTAAGCATTACACAGCAGATTTACGACCCGAAATGCACGCTGATAAGTATTCCTTAATGATATTAGTATTACGAGGTGATGGTAGGAAATTAGAGAAGAAGTTTGGATCCTCCTTCAGGGATTCTGAATAGCCCTCCAAGATGGAAACTATCTCATCGAAGTGTGGCCGCTTCTGTGGATTGCCTGCCCAGCATCTGGTGATCAGACAACTAAATGCCAATGGACAGTCAGGTGGCAATGGTGGCCTCACATTCTGCACAAAACCCACCAAGTGTTTTGCATCAGAAGTCGAAACGACATACAAATGAAATGAATTTTTCCTAATTAAACACCGAGTCATTCAACTGTATAAGCATACTCGTCCAGATTTTCTAGATCAATGTGAGAGAAAACGAGTCAGAAGTGATGGAGCACATTAACAATCATTGATTTGAATAACTGGTATAGCAGATTATGTCAATAATCTTTTGAGTTATGAGCTGCAGGAATCATTTATATATGTCAGCCAACACAGATTAGCATCTGTCCATAATAAACATCACTCTTGTTGATGTGATGAACTAAGGTTATCAAGACCAAGTCCACATACTGATAAAGATAATACACAATGCTTTCCTATTCTTGTTGCCTACTTCACATGGACACGTCGGCGTCCACATTAACAATAGAAAAGCACCAATTCAAATGCATGAAAGCGATAGATAAAGTATATGAAGACAAACATGCATACATGTACGATAACTACTTTGCTTAGACATTCATGCACTATATTTTGTTTATATGTACATACACAAAAGGCAAACTGTTGAACCAAATCGTGCCTCATTTTCAACATCCATCTCCATAAAATTAATTTTAGCCTTTTATGGACATCCTGTACCTAAAAATTCTTTCCCACTGACAAATAAACAAATAATCCTTGATATCATGATTGTAACTCCTGATAATTCATAATCCCTTCTATACTAAATCCAAAACTGGTTTAGCAGCAAGAAGCGAGACTGCTGTTTCTCAAAAGAATAGCGTTTGTTACACTAGCCAGATTCTAGAATCACCGGTTCAACAATTTATTGCACAAACAGTTAATCTTCTAACAAGTAAAACATGTGATGAATAAAGCCCAATATGAGAACACAACAATTTATAGCACAACAAGCAGCTAGCGTGGTTCTTAAGAAGTCTATAACTCTATACGCAAGTGGATTGCTCATTTGAAGAGAGAAAGCAATTGTAGAATTTTCATTTCTTCGCAATAACAAAATGTGCCATCCTTGGATACAATACCTTTTGGGATGCTGCAAATGCTGCCTGCTCTGGGGTCATGTTCTCATATGGCGTCAATGCTGTCAAAAGCTCCCATAGAACTATGCCAAAACTGTAGACATCTGCTTTCTTGGTATGATTTTTATCTCTCAGCATTTCAGGTGCCATCCAACGATAAGTCCCAGTAAATTCATTAGTAGTAAAGCTCTCAGATTCTTGGCATGAGATTCCAAAGTCTGCTACTTTCACCCGCATATCTCCTCCCAGCAGAAGGTTTTCTGATTTGAGATCCCTATGAAGTATCCCCTGAGAATGAAGATATTGCATACCCCATGCAATGTCTAGGGCTAATTTCAGAACAAGTTTGGGTGGGAGTGAATATGGATTTTGGTTACGCAAGTATCTTCTCAATGATCCCCCTGGCATATATTCAGTAATTATGCAGAAGACAGGAGGTTTCTTGCAAGCGGCAACAAACTGCAGGAGAGACACTAGTCAATAGCTGCTAGAAAATGTACAATTTCTCTCATGTCTAAGCATGAAGCCATCTCTTCTCTTTTAAGAAGAAAAAAATAACCCTTAGCGTGAACTGCTTTCGGCACTCATAATAGGTTTCCAGAACAAGAAATAAAATCATCAACTAAAACTCCGATTTCATTTAGTACTTAACCAATCGATATTTGTTAATTAACAGTGAAAACCACACGAATAAGCACTATTCTGGAGACCTACCAAATCACAGTTTATGACTATGCAAGAAGCAATAAGATAAATCAATGATGAATCTCAGCTCTGTTCAATTTCGCTTCAACGGTATCGGCTGTGCAAGCACTTCTCCAGCACTATCTATGGGAACAGGAGGAACAAAACTAAGTAGATTCATATCTGTATTTGCAGATAATTAGTCCATTTCCCCCTTTTGGTTAATATATTTTACAGTCCCAAGCAGATACATAACTTTAGACAGGAGAATCAAAGTCAGTATATTCCGAGCAAAATCAAGAGAAATGTCTCGTATCACTATCGCACAAAACCGCTGATTCCAACTACAGAGGAATTTGAATAAGCGGGGCTTACCTTGATAATATTGGGATGATGCAATCGAAAGAGCATGGCAACCTCAGAATTAAACTGCCTCTCAAGCAAAGAAGCCAAGTCTTCGTCCTCCTCCGGAAGACTTACCAACTTAATTGCCACTTCGACGTTCTTGTATACACCTTTATAGATCCTACTATGACTACCCATAGCAAATTTGGCGCCAATGAGCAACCTGGACAAGTCCGCGCTCCAATCCTCTTCTCCATCTTCCTTTATGGCAGCCCCAGAGGAGACTAGATACTTGGACCACGACACGGCTCGCTTGTACTCACCAAGCGAAAGCCTTCTTCCAAGTTTCTGATTGAGCGGAACTTGTTTAGACCAGCAAAAATTCCTCATGGGATCGGAGTCAGTTGTTATCAGAATCACCCGAGTTCAATTCGGCCCCTAGGAAGAACCTAGTGCAGATCCATAAGAAAAATAAATATATATATATATAAATATATCAAAAAAGGAGGAGAAGCCTGAAATGCCTAGAACTCTTGATTTTGATGGCTTAAAATGTTCCTAACAAACTACATTTCAAAATTGCTTCTGATGCATGCGTTAGCCGTTAGGAACAGAGACCCAAAACGATGAATCAACTCTCACTTCCCCTTAATGTTCTGTAGCTGAAGAAACGATCACCAGATAACTTAAATAAACGGACCAAATCCAAAAGGGAGTGAAGAGAGGGTCTACTGTTTTCGGGGAAAGCAGAGAAACAGAAATTTGGGTCGTTTCCGATAATGAATGGAATTGAGAGAAACTTACCTCTTTGGGCCAGTACCGTTCATTGATTTGGAAAAGAAAAGGGAGCGCAAAGGTGTGGCGTTGTGAAATTGATACAAGAAGGAGGAGGAGGGGGAAGTGGGTGGCCTAGAAATTGAGGGAAGCAGAGAAAGCAAATGCAGAAGAATCAGCCAAGGAAGTTGCGCGCGGCTGTGAGGAGCTAATTACACAGAACCCACACACTGTTCTACGTTGCGGAGTAACATGCCAAGATCCTCCTCTAAGCAGACAAACCGGGTCTGACTGATGTGGACCGTTCTCCTATATTTCTCTCTATGCCATGCTCGTGAATAAACTTCCCCGTAAATATATTTGATACCATATTACATTTTTTAGCTATGACATGAGAAGGATAAGCGAACAATTAATTCTTAGCAGATAGCAGTCAAGGTCGGTCAAACATTTGTTAACGTGAATGTAGTTTTTGATTTGGCCTTATCAGTTGGGATTAGGACATATAAAAAATGGAATTTAAAATTTTCTAATCCTAAATACGGATCTATAGAAGGCGTTTAGATTGAGGAGATGAAGGTGTACCTTTTTGCGTTTTGAGATTGTCCCTTCCTTTGTGTCTCGATCTCTTCAAACTCCACAACCTTCCGCGCTCTTGCTTCCGATCACAAGGAGCCGACATTCCAACAATAACAGCGTGCTAGCGCCTCTTTGTTTCACTCTCTCTCTAGGGTTTCGTGACTCAAGAGAGAATTCAAATTAAGAATGTGATCCCTCTTCTGTTCACGAGCACTTATATTTATAAAACTCATAGAGTTATCATAATCAAGGATTAATATTTTATTAATCTTGAAAAATTCGAATTTTAATTTCAAAAGGATATTCTAGATCTAATATTGAAATTCGAATTTCAAAAGGATATTTTAGGTCTAATCTTGAAAATTAAATTTCAAAAGATATTCTAGATCTAATCTTGAAATTCGGATATTATAGATCTGATCTTGAAATTCGAATTTCAAAAGATATTTTATATTTAATCTTGAAATTCAGATTTCAAAAGGATATTCTAGATCTAATCTTAAAATTCGAAATTTAAAATTCAAAATGTGAAATCTGAATTTTTGCAATCTTAATTTGGATTAAATTGATCTGATCAAATCATATCCATTTAATTAATCCAAATAATGAGCCAACAGATTTAATTTATCTTTATAAATTAAAATGATGCTAGTTATTTAATCTATCAAATAAATTAAACTAAAACACACAAATATTATTTACATAGTATTGTGCAATTTCGAATTTCAACATATATACACATATATTTAAAATTCAAATAAACCCTAGAAATAAAGTTTATGTTGGGCTGTTCCTGCATGCGACCCTGTAGGCCCATATAAAGTTGCTAATGGGCTAATCTCACCATAAGCCCACAAGTCGCAAGCGGTCTCTAGTAAAACATTACGACTACCTAAATCATACGGGGATCGTTAACACGACGTAACCATTCATGCAACCACATCATGTCCATTTTGTCACGCGATATCTCGATCAAGGATGAGGCATGGATGACATCATCCTCCTATTCCCGACCATTACTTTCTCGATCCCTGAGTAGTCAGATCAAACCAACGAAAAACCCCTTTTCGTTACAGTATGGCCATACATTTCTCATACTCACTCATCGAGGGGCCTAGTAATATCTCTCAAATAATGTGAGGGACAAATCCCATCTTGATCACTCATATTCCTCCACATGAAAACCCTTAAGCTCGATTATAGCTTTTATCATCACCCGGTCAAAGGTAACTTTTGACTAGGTCAAAGCTTAGTGACTTTCATGCAGAAATCCATGATGATCTCAGGTTAAAGGGCATTGTGACGTGATTACATATGATATAAGCTAATGACTTAATCCATGCAGCTTTCTTATAGGGGGTCGGTCCAGCACCTTGTACTCTTACAAGTGCCTATGACTTTGACTCGTATCTCCATACTTTAACAAAGTCATACTGGTATTACTTTATCTTTGTTCCCACAGAGATAACCGACTAGAGACATTTAGGACAATATTTATAATTTGCCCATGGATGCTATTATCATAATAAATATACAAAAGTTATGATAATTAAATGGAGAAAATATATTAAAATAAATAATGTGTGAAGTACAATGATTGACCCCTATGACACAATTTCCAACATCATCACTATGAATATAAGATCTTATTTATATTACAAATTATACTATAAATAAAATATTATATTTAAGAATTGAATAAAGTATTGATTTTTCATTAAGGAGAGAGGTAGAAGGTGTAAAGCACTAACAACGGTTGTATTTAGCTGATCAGTAAAAGGAGTTAGTACGTTGTAATATGGTGAACTAAAGTTATAATCTTTACAGTAAAATTTTCTCGCATTTAATAATCAATGATATCTCAAACAGAATCATCTTCAATAGAATGATAATTTTACCTGTACCAAAGTTAAGGATTTAAGGTTGCAGATAATATTAAATCAGTGACCACTCATATTGATGTGCTGCTTCTTTTTCATTAATTTATCATATAAACAAAGATAATTAAGATTGTGGTGAGATGGTAAAATAGAAGGATTATAGTTTGGTTAAATATGGATGTGTTAAATTTGTGTGGGAATAAAATGGGTGATGGATGGAATATGATTATTGCTTATTAGTAGTAGGAAACGAAAGAGAGATGGTGGGCACAGGTCGCATGTACATGTTGGGAATGTCATTTGGCGGAGTGACAATTCGACAGTTGCTCCAAACGTCTGCCTCCAACATTGATTCCCACTCTGAAAATGGAAGCAACCTATCTCTTAACTTCAAAATATACTTTTATTACTCAATTATTTATAGCATATGTTAAATTACGTATCAATTTATAAATTAGATAAAAAATGATAAATATAAATATTTTAAAGTCATTTATTTAGTTTTATTATTCCCTTTGAATTAGTTAGGTGAGTCTTATATTAAGGAGCATAAATGGTATTAATTATAAGCTTTTTTTTCAATTATTAATGGATGGAAAAAAAAGTTAAAATTTTGAAGCAAATGGAGTGAAAATTTAAGTATGTACTTGAGAAGGAAATTGAAAACTGAGAACAGCTTAATTAGGGTTGGAAGAATATTGGAAGAGAGAGGGAGTTGAGATAGAAAGAAATGTTGAGGTAGGTGGATAGATAGATATATAGAGAGAGAGAGAGAGTTGAATGAATGATGAGCGATGGATGATGTACCAAATTGTGGGGACAAACCGGGCGGTCCTCTTCCGTGTACGGTCCTCTCTTTATCTCTACCTTTTCGTTTATCCTTTAAAATTAATTCCCTTTCATATCCTCCTCCTAATATTACATGATGGGTAATCAAACCATGTGGTTGAAATATTGTTTGGATGTCTTGTCTTGAGAAAACTGTTCAAAACATTTCTATTGTAAAATTTATTATTTAAAAGTATCTAAAATTTGCTTAATGTTCCATGCGTAATAACTCTTTTTTCAACTTTATATAATTTATCTTCTATTTTTAATTATGCATAAAAAATGAAAACCATTTTCAAATGATTAAACATATCTTACACACAGCTTAGGGGTCTTGATTCTGAAGTACATTCTGGGTGATTAATTTTAGAATAAAATTTTCAACGATTTCAATTTTATGTAATTTTAAAATGGTTAAAGGGTAAATTTACTTTGAAAGTATCCATGAAATTGTATTGAATGTCTAAAAGTCTTTCAGGTGTAATATTAACGTGAAAGTGTTAAAAATGGTGAAATGTTGCCTATCCGTTAAAGAGGTTATGTTTAACGAACGAAAACACGTATCATTTATTATTGATCTCTGATCACGTTCAGTTTGATGGCACTCCTCTCTCTCGCATCTCCAATTCTGCAGAGGATCCAATTTGTTTTCTCCCGTCTGGGACATTTTCTAGCATACCATACCAAAGCTACTGCCCACCATGGCTTTCTCACAGTCAAAACTAAAGCAACGCAGCCTCCATAATTTAATATTCAACTGGAACCTGAACTAGCTACTGCTTTAATTTGACATAGCTACTGCCCTCCGCGTGCCGAGGATAAGGGAGCAAATGGAGTTAAGCAAGGTGACGCTGGAGATCTGCTCAAATTTTCAGCATCGATGATGGAGGAACACCGGCATTGTTACCGGATCAGCCCTCTTCCACATCGAGCAGCAGACCCGTCTCCGGACCGGCAATCCTGAAACTCATATAACTGATTTCTTCGACATCGTTGCCCGCACTGGCATTGGAGCCATCCTTGCCGCCAAGATCACCGCCGACGATGTCTCTGGCAAGCCACTCCATGCCACTAAGGACGTCGTCCATGTCATCACAGAGAGGAATACGGAAATCTATAATCCCAAGGCCTCTTGCCGGAGATTGTCTTCCAGGAGCATGGGCAACGTGTTGAAGCAGGCCTTCCTAAGATTTTGTTCTTGCTCGCTCGTTTTCTCTCCATATCAGGAGAACAATGGCGCCGCTGCATGAGAGACCGTGGTTGGAGAGAGAAAAAATGCATTTTAGAGCTATGTAATGCATCTCACATAAATCGAAATAAAACTCCTCTTATATATTTACATTGAAATCCTAATGTTATGTTTGGTATGATGGAATTAGGATGTGTAATTGGAAATAGAATTCATTTCCTGTGTTTGGTATGGTGGAATTGAGGAATGGAATTGGAAATGGAATTCTAATAGGGAGAAATGAATTTCATAATGTAACCCATTCAATTGTATTCAATTCCATAGAATTAATTTTTTGGCCTCTCATTTTTTTCAATATTTATATCAAATTTCATCTTCATTTCCATCATCATTTCCATTTCTATTTTCATCTTCATCTCCATTAAAATCAATTTTAACTTACAGACAAAACATAAATCTTTCTCTCGGTATACCAAACAAGGACATTTGCCATGTAATGATGTGGGTGGGACACAAGTACCAGGGTGCAAAGAAGAGAGAGAATGTGTGATCTAATAGCAATAATAAAGTGGCACATGTTTTTGTTAATAAAAAATAACCCCTTTAATATCAAACTAACGATACAGCAACATTACACAATTTTCAATATTTTTGAGGTAATATTGAACTTCAAAAACTTTGTAAACACCCAATATAATTCTGTGAATGTTTTAGGAATAAATTTATCATTTAGTCCATTTTAAAATGAATGTAGGGCACGTTTGGTTTGATAAAATTAAATGGATGGATATGAAAATGGAATTAATTTCCCTTAAAGCATATTTGATACCTAAAAATGGCGATGGAATTGGCTTCCATGTGGAAGTCAATTCAACGAAAAGTGTTGGAAGTGATTTGAAAAGGAAGGATGAGGATGACAGCAACCAAAATATAGCAAGAATGGATGAATGATGTATGTTGACGATCATAAGGGGAATAATGGATCAGTTTCATTTGTCAATAATGCTACATAAATCCTTGTAACTCCTGTAACCTCTTTTTAAGAGGTATTATTTCATTGTCTGACCCTCCCCTAGTATAAATAAGAGGCCATTGCATTGTAATGGGTCAAAGAAGAATTTAGAAGCTTGAGAGCATTTGCAAAGTTCTAGTGTGAACTTAGAGATTTCTATACTATGATTTCCATGGTTCACTCCATGGAAATGTAATTGATTCCATGAAATTGTTATTTTTCCTTTTATTTTTCATCCCCTTCCACAAAAATGGTCGAGCCCCTTGGAGACGGCGAAGGAGTAAGAAAGAAGAGTGAACAATTGAGGAGAATTAAGAGTGAACAGTGGGTATGTGGCTTCAACTCCATAAAGGGTATTTCTATTTTTTTACATAGAAATTAAAATCCATTTTCAAAACATTGCAAAAGTAGTCTTAAAATCTACATCCATTTACGTTAGAAACAATTACGTGTGGCTAGTAATATCATGCAAGTTCAGCGTTAAAAAAAGGGAAAATTACTCTCAGGTTTCAAACAAGACAAATAAATACAAAATGGTCCCAAATATTCCCCTTTAATACAAAATGGTCCCAAAGATTCACAAAATTACAAAATGGTCCCAGGAATAGCTGCTCGGGTAGTAAATGAAGGCTGCTGAGGTTGTAAATGAAGGCTGCTGAGGTTGTTAGAGGTTGTAAATGACAAACAACCTCTAACAACCTCAGCAGCCTTCATTTACTACCCGAGCAACTATTCCTGGGACCATTTTATAATTTTGTAAATCTTTAAAACCATTTTATATTAAAGGCCAATATTTAGGACCATTTTATAAATAAGTCTCTATGACTTTACAGTAATTCACCCTTGAAAAAGTGAGGAGTGAGGGTGACAAGGTGGGAAGAGAAATGGAGAGACGGGGGGTGGGGGCCACCACGTGGGGGGTTTTTTTCTGTGAGGGGGGAAACGTGATTGGTGGATGGATGGGGGGCCACACACAGCACCAAATTATGGAGGGTTCGCTCCAACAAACACCCCCTCCACTAATCCCATTGCCCGTTTCTTATTATTAAAATTTTAAATATGTTTTTCATTTTTTATTATCGTTTTCACAAGGAAATTATTGAATATTTAAATATTAAGGAACTTATCTGTGTAGTATTTTTTTTTATGAAAACTTGTTAAAGGGCATGCCATAAGAGAGAGATGTATATATTTATCCTGTGTTTGGGTTTGGTTGAGAGGAGGTGGAAATAAAAATGAGGGAATGAGTAATTGGGATGATTAAAGAAATGAATGAAGAGATTTGGGCATATGGAGTGCTGGCAACAACATAATCCATCCAATGGTACCTCAGCCGTATACATCCCTTTTTCATAAAAAAGAAAGAAAGAACAAGCATGTGAGAAGATTTGTCATATTCAAAAATTATTGAGCCTCCATCATCATCATCATCATCATCCTCACCCGCTAATCACTCTTCTTTATTTCTTGTCCCCATGATTACTATTTCTAATCTCTGCCATGTCAGAATATTATTACTCATCAAACCACCCTTCACTTACATACGTGTCTATTGAAATGTCTTGAGTCATGAAAGAAAACTGCTCCTCCCCTGGAGATGTCGGTCATTTTGTGATTCACGGTGGAAATTCGTTTTCAACGTGATCTATAATCTATAAACATGTGGAGAGAGTTCTATCTAAATTTATATAAACACATTTTTTTTCAAATCCTAAAGCATACAGTCACTAGCCTTCTTGTCCATGCAAATGGCTCAAGCCTCTTTCCTTAATCATTTATTTAGAGGTGGATATGATATTGTGCATGTTTGGAAACGCAGTAGAGAAGTACTTTCACACTGGTTGAAGTAAGTATGTGAAGGAGATTATCTCGTTTTGCAAAAAAACATTGTTTGACGTACGTTTGATTTTTGGAAACGTTAGTCCAAACAAGCCCATTATAATTGAATATGTGGCTTCCTTTTTTTTCTATAAAAAAACTTTTATGCTAATACTCAATGGACAATAAGGTCATTGTGCAGGTAGCAAGCTTGAAGGATGCTTAGCTAACTTATATCATGGCAATGTGTGTTTAGGAATCCGTTGAGAGAAAGAAGTTTACATATTTCGAAAAGAATTTAAGGAATCCAAGAAGAATTTACAAATTTCGAAATGGTTTTTTATGGATTTAAAGATATTTTTTACGGGTTTTAAAGATGATTTTATCTATACGTGATTCAATAAAAAAAGTAATATATTTAGAGAGAGAGAGAGAGAATATTTTTAAAAAGAATCCTGAAAGAGGATCTGAATGGATGGACTATAATATATTATTTATTGATGGAGAGGATTTATTCATATCTTTTTTGTGAACAAGTTAAAATGAGATCATCGTATATATATTCTCATGCTCCTAAACATGTAACCTCGCAATCCTCCTTCGCACTCACGAATATGCATGCATCTTTCTTTCTGTCGGGAATCACTAATTCCATTGTATTGTTGTTATATGTATTCTCTAAAATATTCAGTCTCTTTTTTGAAAAAAAAAATAATATTTCAACACTGTGTAAATATTTTGAAAAAATACAGGTTGAAAGGAAACTCTCATCCTCGGCCTTAACCCAAGAAGTTTTGGCTGAAAGTGATGATGACAGAGCTTATGGAGAATGCCAAGTGTTACGGGGCCATTACTCCCCCCCAAAAGTTAACTCATGGCGGCGTGCAGCGCATCCGCTTATATAGCTCAGCACCATCCCAAACCTCTCCGATGTGGGACTTTGACATTCTCCCCCAGCCAATCCGCGAGCGACCTCACCGCGGGGTCCACCGGCAACCTCGTAGGTGTCCGGAGGGTCCACTAGAGACCGAAGAGCTGGCTCTAATATCACTTGTTACGGGGCCATTACTCTCCCCCTAAAAGCGAGCTCGTGGGGGCGTGCAGCACGTCTGCTTATATAGCTCAGCACCCTCTTGAGCCTCTCCGATGTGAGACTTTGACACAAGACTTCTCACTTTGGAGCAAAAAGGGAAGGGGTCAGAGAAATCGAAGAGACAATTGCGACGACGTCTTATACTCCCAGCGATGACGACAACAGTTCTCGGTGCAGCTCTTCTCAATGCTCTTATCATTAGGTTTCAAATTGATGCTCCGCTCTACTTTCAGAATGTTTTCAAAATGGGTTTTGGGTTGGGAAATACGTTTTCTGGTTAAGGGAAGAATGGTCATTGCATAAGACATTCACGTGTTACTAAGGTCCCAAGGAACACTTCCGCAAGAGGGTAGATTTCATGGGACATTTGTTTGTTTGCCGTGAGATTTTTTAAAATGGACGACGCAATTTATGATCAGCTTGCATGTAAGTCCGTTAGGTATGAACACAATGTCAAGTACACTCCCTGGCAGTTTGTCACATTGTGAGGAACTGACTTTTTCTACTAAATCCAACCCTTTTTGGTTTTGGTTGATGATAAATAACAAATTGCTGCTTCATATACATGAATTTAAGTTTACAGCCTCTAAATGAAAATCATTTACTACTGATGATTCACATAATTACAGAATCCGAATTCATAAACCTGCCTATTATATTCCACTTCCAACTGTAATTCTATTGACATTTTTTAGTTAATTTATTATATTTTCTCATGTTGTTGGATCCCAAGTTTCGAACCTGCCAGACATATTGTTACAAAATCTTGAGCGGGGGCCTCCTCATTGGATAATCAGAACTCTGTTCCTTTTCCCCCTCACAAAATTTGCACATTCAAGGGCAAATCGGGACGAGGCAACAGATTACTATATGGGCAAAGAGTACTTTTGGTCTTTTGGATTAGCACTACCAACTTTATTCTTCCAACAATATTGTTTCTCAGGCCCAAAAAACCCCCCCGCATTTCAACTCTTCACAAGTTCCAACATTAAAACTAACTTATGTTTAGGTATAACAGATTAGAGAACCCGACAGTAAGTCAAACATAATTATCTTCGATAGGAAGATTTCATATGCTGTGTTCAGAAAACATAAAACATACACAAACAAACCTTTTTACAGATCTATGAGTGGTGATTGTGATGTTTATAGTTTTGAATACTTAAACATATATGTTTTGAATTTTATTACGTGAATACTTGAATATGACCAATCAATCACGCAGTCCTATCAAAAGAAAACTCTTTACAACTTAAAAATTTTGAAGTAGCAAAAGACTTTTTTGCATATTACTAATGAATATTAAATTTCTCATGGGCATTTTTCTATCCATCTATGAGAAAACCGAACCCCTCTTGGATTGTTGAGGCTAAATGAAAGTTGTTTTCCATGTAAAAAGTTGTTGCCTCCCCCAACACAATTCAGAATACAAACCACTTGGCACGTAAAAAAAGAAGAAAGATTGGGTGATAGTGGGAACCAACGCAGCAGAGCCAACATGTGTGTGTGTGTGTGTTGGAATTGTGAGATCAGTTTTGGTCCCACCTTCCACTGTTAAAAAAAAAAGAACCATCAATTAATTAACACTCAAATAATTCTCAGCATCCACTTTCCGTCTATACAAAAGTTGAATCTATTTGTTTAGCACTGGTAAATCTATAAAGATTAAAAGGAGAATCGAAAGTAAAATGACTTATAATAGACACCGAAAAAGCAAAAAGAGGATAGATCAAGTGGGAGATGATGAGATGGAAGCTCCGAGTTTGAAGAAGGAAATCAGTGAACTAATCGCAAAGGCAACGAAAGCCAGAAACGCCACAGCAATGGAAGCACTTGCTTTCTCTGTGAAGTCGTCTTTAAATGACTTATAATAGACACCGAAAAAGCAAAAAGAGGATAGATCAAGTGGGAGATGATGAGATGGAAGCTCCGAGTTTGAAGAAGGAAATCAGTGAACTAATCGCAAAGGCAACGAAAGCCAGAAACGCCACAGCAATGGAAGCACTTGCTTTCTCTGTGAAGTCGTCTTTAAATGACTTATAATAGACACCGAAAAAGCAAAAAGAGGATAGATCAAGTGGGAGATGATGAGATGGAAGCTCCGAGTTTGAAGAAGGAAATCAGTGAACTAATCGCAAAGGCAACGAAAGCCAGAAACGCCACAGCAATGGAAGCACTTGCTTTCTCTGTGAAGTCGTCTTTAAATGACTTATAATAGACACCGAAAAAGCAAAAAGAGGATAGATCAAGTGGGAGATGATGAGATGGAAGCTCCGAGTTTGAAGAAGGAAATCAGTGAACTAATCGCAAAGGCAACGAAAGCCAGAAACGCCACAGCAATGGAAGCACTTGCTTTCTCTGTGAAGTCGTCTTTAAATGACTTATAATAGACACCGAAAAAGCAAAAAGAGGATAGATCAAGTGGGAGATGATGAGATGGAAGCTCCGAGTTTGAAGAAGGAAATCAGTGAACTGATCGCAAAGGCAACGAAAGCCAGAAACGCCACAGCAATGGAAGCACTTGCTTTCTCTGTGAAGTCGTCTTTTCCCCAGTTTGATTCCCAGTCCTTCACCCTCGTCGCTGCACTTGACGATGCCGATACCAGCAGATACGCCACCACCTATACACTCACACGCGCACACATCCACAGTTAAATCCATATATATAATCTATATTCTTTTGTTTTTCTAACATTTAAATGTGGATGAAATTAACATATACACTTGCCTGATCCATGACATAATCAAAGTGAGATCGGAGATTGGGAGTGGAGAAGCTTTTGTTTTTAGCAGACACAAGTTTATACGCCTTCTCACAAGCTTGAAATCCTGAGTATATGCACCCTATCACATTCACACTTAAACAAAACCTGCGCCACCATTCATATTCATTCATTACAATTGCTTCAATATTTTCTTTACATGACTGATATGTAAATGTCTGTGTGTGTGCGCGCGTGACGATGAGTGTGTTTCTATATATATATATATATATATAGCTCCGTTTGGATAGCCCGTTAGGAAAACGGACACAGATTCCGAGGCAATTTATGTGAGAGGAAAAGTGTCTCGGTAAGCGCACCCGTTGTAGTAATGGGCAAAACAAACGGAGCCTATATATAGTACCTGTATTCCTTGTAACGATCAAAGGAGTCACCAGCCCAACCTTGAGTCCTATCTGTGGCCATGATCGAAGCAGAAACTAGACATAACACCACCTCGCTCATCCTCAACCCTAGCTCCGTCGTCCTCGCCACCGTCGTCTCCCTCCTCAACGCCGCCGAGCCCACATCCGCCGAAACTGCTACTTGGGGCTGCTGGTGATGGCAGTTATTATCCCACTGCTGGTCCGGTGTGTTTTGAGCCGTATGGTAGCATGACCCTGGTGTGTCACTTGGCTGATGCACCTCCAACTGATGGCTCCGAGACTCTCGCTTCATGCTTGCCATTTCTCTGTACTTGTTACTTCTCTGGACTAGTGGACTTCAATTCAGGACCATGAAGACATAAAAAGGAAAGG